>QLTV01001821.1:140673-176264 GCA_003457575.1 Thermophis baileyi
CCACTCTCTTTCGGCAGGGGGCGGGGGAAGAGCAACACCCGCAGCGCCTCAGTCATCCCCGCCGAGAAGCAGCCGGCGACCAAACCTGAGCTGACAGCCAAACTTCTAGCCGGGCGCAGCAGCAGAAGCAGCCAGCGAGCAAACCTTTCGGGTGGCGGGGGGGCGGAAGAGTGCACGTAAGACACAAGACACAGACAAGGAACCTTTTAGCTGCATGCTGCATGCAAGACATCTTTCTCCCCTTTCGCTCCAAGAGGCTGCGCAGGCGCGATGAGTCTCACGAAGACTCATTTCTGGTGGAGTTTGGAAGAGAGAAAGATTTCTTGCGTGCAGCGTGCAGCCAAAAGGTTCCTTGTCTGTGTCTTATGTGCACTCTCCCTCCCCCTCCCCCAGCCACCCAAAAGGCTTGCTCGCCGGCTGCTTCTCCTGTTGCGCCTGGCTAGAAGTTTGGCTGTCAGCTCGGGTTTGGTCGCCGGCTGCTTCTCCTCGGCGGGGATGACTGAGGTGCTGCAGGTGTTGCTCTTTCCCGCCCCCCCCCCCCCGCCGAGAGAGAGAGGGGTGCATTTGGAAGAGCCCGGCTAGAAGTTTGGCTGTCAGCTCGGGTTTGGTCGCCGGCTGCTTCTCCTCGGCGGGGATGCCTGAGGCGCTGCGGGTGTTGCTCTTTCCCGCCCCCCCCCCCCGGAGAGAGAGAGGGGTGCATTTGGAAGAGCCCGGCTAGAAGTTTGGCTGTCAGCTCAGGTTTGGTCGCCGGCTGCTTCTCCTCGGCGGGGATGATTGAGGCGCTGCAGGTGTTGCTCTTCCCCCGCCCCCTGCTGAGAGAGAGAGGGGCGCGTTTGGAAGAGCCCAGCTAGAAGTTTGGCTGTCAGCTCGGCTTCCTCAGGCAGCTCGTGAGAGTTTCTTCCCCTTCCCGCTTCGCTCGAGAGCCGGAGGCAGGGGAGGGTCAGTGGACACAACACTGAGGAACGCGACAGAGCTACAAGTGTCAGGTAGGACGTGCATCTCACGGTGGGGCGCAATTTGGGGGTGGCAGGGGCAGGGCGGGGTGGGGTGGGCCACGAGATGCGCGTCCTACCTTGGACTTGTAGCTCCGTCACGTTCCTCGGCGTTGTGTCCACTGACGCTACCTGGGACTTGTAGCTCCGTTGCGTTCCTCGGAGAGAGAGAAAGAGCAAGCGAGAGCCCAGAGGAACAGAGCCTGTCCCGCTGGGCGTGCGTGCACCTGCCTCTCTGACGCAAGAAAGGCTTGGCTCCTCTGAGCTCAGAGCGTGTTTCAAAACTCCGCCAGAGGCAGAGCGCAGAGGAGCCGAGCCAGTCCCGCCGGGCGTGCGCGCACCCGCCTCTCGCTTGCTCTCTCTCTCCCCCCGCCAAAAGAGTGCCCGCCGCAAAAAGAGCGGCTCCTGCCATGTCCCCCCCTTTCCCCCAAAATTGTTGGGTGGGCCTTATTTTTTTTGTTGGGGGCTTATTTCAGCGTATGCGCTGAAAAGCCTGATTGGCCTTATTATGGGGACATGTATTATTTTCGGGGAAACATGGTATATATATGTGTGTGTGTGTGTGTGTGCGCGCATGCGCGCGCGCGTGCGCGCATGCGCGCGCATTGCTTTTAATGGTATTTAGCTTGCAGTTTTGAAAATAGTCAATTTCTTCAATTTCCTTTCTCAGTCTGCTTCTGGTATATAATTAATGCTTGTCCTTCCTCCCCCCCCTCCTCCCCCCCCCCCAATATGATAGAAGTTTGGTGGCAATGAAGTATATGGGAAAGTTTCCGGTTTTTAACAAAGGAGTTAAAAACTATTTTGTGCAGAAAATGACACCACTGGATGCTAACTTATAAATTCATCTATAGCCTAACATTGACTTAATTTAGCCACTGTAGATATCCATGTACAACATACAGCTTTTTTTCTTCCCCAGATTCTGCTGATATATGTGAACAATTTGAAAATTTCTTTCTGTAACCTCTTAAGAAAGCTATTATTTAAAACATTTTACACTGACAACTTCTCTCTCCTGAATTGCTCAAATCAGCTAATTCAGTGAATTATAACTGTATGAGCCAAAAATTGTCTGTGGGACCACAGCTAAAGCAATAAAAGGAAATAATCAAGTTATTTGCTTGAATAGGCAGTAACTATTGCTATGCTTTCTTAGCCTTTTCATTAAACCTGAAAGAAACTTTGTTCAGTTAATCAATCTTACTCAATTTAAGGATTTTAATTCATGATTGCATACTTTAATTGATGAGTTTGGAGTTTAGACAAATGCTTTATGTTTTGAAAGCAGTTCTGGTGTTTACAGTTTATTCCAGGGCCTACCGTTATTTGAAATGTAAAGATAAATGAGTAAATAGATTTTCCTGAGAGTGAGCTACAGCTTATTTTCAATCAGTAAAACATTCTTATACTTTAATATATCTCAAATGTGTCAGATTTGGCTGATACGTATCCTTTAATAATCAACTAGTTGAACACAAAGCTTTTTTTTAATCTCAAGAAGTATAATAGCGAAAAAAGCAACATTTGAGAAGATGGACTTGATATATATAACTAATATATGTGGAAACAGGTGGCAGCCACACATGTTTTTTCCAATAAGTGATCTGTTTGAAGTCAGTTGACTAAAGTATCCAAAACCTCTGGCTATTTCATTTCATTTATTGACTTCCTCTGTTCTAGGATTACCCGATTTGGACTGTAAAAAATCCATGTAACAGTTAGATGGCATTGGATACAGAAGACACTTAATTGATGCAGCCCAGAGTTTTGAAGGCCAGTAGTCCTGTTTTACATTCTGCTGTTCAGCCAAGATGATTTTATAGTTAAAATACATTAGTACCTATTTGAACCTGGGTCTGGATTTAGAGAAGCTCTTGGGAAAGGTGTTCTTTTGTTCAAGAAAACTGCCTTCAGAATTGGCTGTTACCCAAATAGGCTCACAGGAAACTGAAATATGATTTAAACCATTATCTGAATAGACTTACAGGAAGCTTCATTTGCAGCTTTCTTGTGGATACAGTTCAGTGGCTTTCTGTGAGAAAGGACTACAGATTTTTGTAAGTAGAGTGACATTTTTGTTAGAAATGGATCATTATTAATGGAAATATAAATATATTATCTAGAAATCCTGCCATTTGATCTATATTTTTTTCTCCCCTTGGAAGAAATTTCTTTAGTGAGATGAGCTCCAAATATTGTATAGATTTTGTAACTGAAGCTACTGGTGAGTTTAGCTGATTTTAAATAATTGTGTTGAAAGGATGAGTGCATCTTAACTGTTGAAATTATTTTGTTCTCCCAGTAATCAGTGAGAGCAAATAAAAACAAATTTAGAGACTTGCATTGTATGTGTTTGAAGAAAGATATTAACTAAATTATGACATGAAAGATGCCTAGCATGATGCATTTTTGTGGCAAATCATGAGTTTGCTACTGGTAGCATTAAAGAAATAATACATCTATAATCCATGATACTTCAAACATTTTAATAAAATAAGTTTCATGTAATAGGAAATTCCTCTGTTATATTAACATTTTTTATTTCTTCTCTATATTGCTGTGTTTCTCTGTTCCTGGAATTACTTAATGGAAGATGCTGCTTTAAATTTCAGTAAGGGAGAAAATAGCAAATAAATTTTGCTATTAGCAAATTTTAGCAAATTTTTTGGCCAGGAGAAAGGTTTGTGGCAAAATTAAAAGACCTGCTCTTGGATATTTTGAATGTATTGAAAAATTGAGGATTGTTTCAGATCTTTTATTAGGAAATGTAATAGTTGAGAAATATCTGATTTTGAGATTCCCGTAGGATACAATAGCTACATATTGGACAATTCAATTGCTTTAGGGCATATTTTTACACATTCTAAAACCATTGTCTTTTGAGGTGAATACTTTTTGCCTAAGACAAAGTGCTTGGGAATAAGTGTCTGGAGTATTTATTTATCTATCTATCTATCTATCTATCTATCTATCTATCTATCTATTTGTTTATTTGTTTGTTTATTTATTTATTTGTTTGTTTGTTTATTTATTTATTTATTTATTTATTTATTTATATCCTAGAGTTATCTTGTCATCTCCCAAGCATAACTCTAGAAAAAAACCACATTGATACCACAGAGTTGGGTATATGCACATGTCCACAATTTTTGCAATGATGATATACCAAGTATGGTACCCCCTTCATCCTCTGGACACTTTCGGCTCCCAAATCATGGATGAGTTTTGAGATTCTGGAATCTGAAGTACCTATAAGTAAGAGCTTACCTAGTAGATATGGGTCAGAGTTTCAAATGATGTTACCAGGGTTAAAAAATAAACTCATGACAACAATGCAAAGAGAGGATTAATCTTTTACAGAAAAAGCCTGAACCTAGCAGTTTTACAAATTTTAGACCAGGGGTTTAAAACTCAGGGTCCAGGGGCCAAATCCGGCCCATGGGGTGCTTAGATCTGACCCGCGGGGCCGCCTTGGAAACAGCAGAGGACCGGCCCGCGGTGCCTCTGCCAGCGAAAACAGAGCTCGGGAGGGCTGCGGGCGGTCCTCACGAGCTCTGTTTTCTCTGGCAGAGGGTTGCAGCCAAAAACAGAGCTTGGGAGCCGTTTTCGCTGGCAGAGCGCTCGAACCACCACAGGCGCCCCTGACACGAATGATATCGAGCTGGCCATGCCCCCCATCCCCCCGAGGTCAAACACAACCCTGATGCGTCCCTCAATGAAATTGAGTTTGACGCCCCTGTTTTAGACCCTTTCATTCGTTTAGCATGGCTCACTCGACTTTAGTGAACTTGAATGGTTTCTCCAACCCAGCTTCTCCAAAGCTGCTGCTTCTTCCTTTTATTTTATTTATCAAGATCATTGAGTTCTTCTAATGGAACCCCTTTCCTCTACATACAGAGTCACAATTTAGGTGAATCTTGCCTAACTGGTTGATCTCCAAATACTTTAGGCTACAGTCGCCCACAGTTTCATATCCCACTGAGAAGGAGTGAAGCAGGCCTTTTTGTCCATTGCTAAGCCACACAAAGCTCCAACTGACTGCATATTCATTTATTTATTTTGTTTATTGCTAGCCATTTTTTTGAGCTTTGTAATAACAGTGCTCATAGAAAATCACATTACTGAGGAAACATGCCTTTAAGGAACTTAACCTGTTATCAAAAAAAAAAAAAAAAGTTTCTGCACTTTCTTACATCCAGTGCAAGTACTCTGTTCCCTAATATTACAACAAACAGATTATGAAAGTACACCAAAGTTTTCACAAGTTGCAGTGGTAGAGTTGTGAAATTTAAGCTTGTACCATAAACCAGTTATACCGCATTTCTTTAGGCACAATGAGATGATCCCTTTGGTCTTACTCCTGTCGTGTCAGTTTTTGATGTAAACCAAACCAGGAAACTAACTCTACAAGTTTGACTGGAACTATATTTTATTGATATAAGCTACGGTAACAGAATCTTGAAAACTTGGCTGTATTTTTCCTTTTTTCCTCTTATATCCCAGAGAGCTAGACCAGAGCCTGTCTGAATTTCTTTGTTTCCTGGGCCGAAAGCAGAGGTGTCAAACTCACGTCGTCATGGTGGCGTCATGTGACATATTGGGACCTTTTCTCCCTTTGTTAAACCGGACATGGGCGAGGCCAGCATGTGACGCATCCGGCCCACGGGCCAGGAGTTTGACAACCCTGGCCTAAAGCATGTTTTTATACTTTTTTTTTCCTAACCATCACTGCATAGTTTTTCCAAAGTGATCTCTGTAGTTCTCTCCAAGTTGGTTGCAATAACTTCAAATTAATTGAAAAGTTTTTAATCTAAATTTGAGATTGCCAAATTGTTTAGGTGAGGAAAATCCTGCTATTGCTTTTTCCCCCAGTTAAAGTCTTGAAACCAAGTCACTGATGTGATTGTTTGCAACTGTTGTGTCTTCTCATTTCTTTCCAAAAAGTTTATGCCAGAAGCATAGGTAACCTTTGAATTGTGTCAAAACATATTTCATCATGAGTGTTGCCTAGATGTGTTATATGTTCACAAAATTTTAGTCTATCTTGTCTCCTGAAAAGTACTCAACGTGAAATTACAAAATGCAACACTCATTTAAAAAAAAAAACATCAATTTTAAAGGCCAGTCCAAAAAGTTTATTGGTCAATGCACTCAGTAGTACTCTTATATTTGCGATCCATTTTCTTTCTACTACTACTACTGCCTTTTGCCCTGAAAAACAAAGAGGATGGGGAAGCTACTTCAGGCTTGCACTGTGGTGATGATTTACTATAGCTTCTTCATTCCATTTTTGAACTTCAGAAAAGAAAAAGTCAATAGAATAGGCATGTCCAGTTTTATTTATTTGTATCTTTGAGATGGACTGGAAATAAGGCTACAAGGCTAATTTTTTTTCATTGTGTCTACATTATGAAATATCCTTCCTCTAAAAATTAGGCTGATGCCTCGTGTTGACCTTGCAGACGATTTTGAAGGCCCTATTTTCATGTCTTCAGGGAATAGTTAAGATTATCACTGCTTGGACGTCTTCTTTTAAATTAAATATTATAATTGTTCTTATAACATTTCGTGTTCTAATGAGTTGTAAAGATTCAGCAGCATGCGTATTTAAAAAATAAGCCATACCCCTACAAATGAACCATTAAGAAATAATTTAGCTATTTTTTTTTCATTTTTCACAGGAAAAATGGATGGCAACTCTGATTTCTTGCTCATTAGCAATAGATTTTGAATCTCCATTTTGTATTTGGACTGGCATTTTGACTTTTACAACACTTTTATTTTAAATGATTTTTATTTTAAGGTTTTAATTTTTAAAATTAACCAAAAGCTTTTAGTTATGTTTTTAATCTTGGGAAAGAAACAGCAGTAAACTGGAGCCAATTGGAGATCAGAACTAAGGTATAAAAGAATTGTGACCATTGGCTTCTAAATACAATTGTTTCTGTATATTTTACAGTTGAACCATGTTTGGGGGCAACTGAAAACACATTAATTTTTGTGGTATTTTTCTAAAACAAAATGCTTTATTTTTATATGGAATATGGGATTTGTTCAGTTGATAGACCTTCTGAGAAGCTGTTGATATTTGGTAAGCAAACTGTTATTCTGAAATTAATTAATTGTAATTGCTTTCTGACCCCATAACAATTACCATAGACAGCGATGCATTGCAATTGACATATCTTAGTTTTATTATGCACTTTATAAAATAAGTCCATTCCAATTAATGCCCTGCTCTTGTGCCTAGAATCTCCCTATTATTTGCATTATACAGATTAACCTATACAACATATTATTTCAAAATATTGCAAACAGAAAGCATCAGTTAACTTTAACATATTGAAGCTGTGTAGAGTGTGCTACAGTACCAGTGCCTTGTGTTGCTATATATTTGATTAAGTTAGTTTAGAATATGCTTTCAGTGATGATTATTGTGATAGTTGTCCCATTAGTTCAGCGGTTCTCAACCTGTGGGTCGCGACCCCTTTGGGGGTCGAACGACCATTTCACAGGGGTCGCCGCGCGCGTTAGCCCGCCATTTTGGTGCCACCGTCACTGCAGGAGTGAAAAGGTCCCGGTTCGGCTGTGCCTGCGGGTCGCCGGACAGCTGGCAGCCCGGACGCCGCCATTTGGGTTCTTCTACCCTCTGCGCATGCGCAGAATGCTTTGCGCATGCGCAGAGGGTAAAAGAATCCAAATGGCGGCGTCCGGGCGAAGTCTCCCGCTTCCGATGCTATCAGCTGTCGGGCGACCGGCAGGCAAGCCTGAACCCGGAGCATTTCACCCCTGGTGCCACGCCCCCTTTGTCAACTCATCCCGTGCGGGGAGGGGGTTGCGGCGGGAGGGGTCGTGGCAGCAGCGGGGGGGTCGTGGGGGGTCGCGGGATTAGAAAGGTTGAGAACCACTGCATTAGTTAGTCTCTCTCCATTTCTAATAATATGGAAAATACTGACCAAAGAAAATGGCCAGCCAATAATGTGAATAATACCCTGTTCATAGGCTACTCAGCTTGGAGCAACATGAAATGCCATTTACATAGCAGTCACCTCTAATGGTAGGAGGGTTATGTAATTACATTTTGGGGTTAAGAGAGAACCTACAACTTAGTTGTATAGTATATATTCTTTGTATGCACAAATCTAAAAAAAGTGTTTCAGTGGAAAAAGCCAGAGAGAGAGATTGGAGATCTGATTTTCCTTGGATTACACCAGTGTTCCTGCTTCAGTATAAGCTGCTTTGTCTATTTATGCCAGGGGTGTCAAACTCAATTTCATTGAGGGCCGCATCAGGGCTGTGGTTGACCTCGGGGGGCCGGGGGTGTGTGGCTGACTGGGTGGGCATGGTCAGCTTGACGGTACTCACTGGGCGTGGCTGATGGTAGGTGTGGCCAGCTGGATGGGCGTGGTCAGCTTGACGCCAAACTGTTGGCATGTTTCCTCTTCACATTGGGTAGACCGGGCCGAAGCTACCCTGGCCCAATGTTTCCTCTTTGCATTGGGTAGACCGGGCTGAAGCAATGTGGGCCGGCCCTTACATTTTCCAGGATGGCTCTGCAGGCCGGATCCGACCACATCGTGGGCCGGATCCGGCCCGCGGGCCTTGAGTTTGACACCCCCCTGATTTATGCTATCCTGATATTAACTTCTCAGTTTGTAAATGATTTGTCAAGTACTTGAAACTAATCAATTGGCTATTGATTGCTATTATAACATACATATTAAGGAATGACCAAGGAATTTTTGGCCTTCAAGACAAGTAAAAGCTTGTCTCAAACAATTGTGAATCAACGTTTAGAAGTGGTAACGTTTTTGATCTACTTTTTACCTCAGAGCAGATGGCTGGTGTTGAAAAGTTGGGGGACAGTTGTGATTAATCCTGTATCATTGTCAGATTATTTGACTCCACTACCTGCATAAGAAAGGTGGGCAGATTTAAGATGGTCTACTTCAGAAATCTGATGGATCACTTTGTTTTTCAGGAGGTGGTTGGGGATTTTCTTGCTTCTGAAGACTACCCAGAAAGTGCAAGTGATTAAGTGTCAGTTCAGTGCTGAAATTTCAGCAGTTCTAAACCTCTATTGAGGTGCTACAGCTGTTGCCAAATACATAACAATATCAGAGTGCTGATGTTGACACTTGATTCCATGTTACCTGTTACACTGCAAATGAAGTCTGCTCACCCTTTGTGATGGGCTTGGGAACAATTGCTTCCCTTCAGGATATGAAAAGGGCACAGATTCAGGGACCAACACTCTCTAATTGCCCTCCATCCATTTAATACTACTACTCAAGATATAGACATCTACACTTCTTGAGTAAAGAGCAGTAGCAAAAGATGTGCACGTTCAGTCTTTGTAGACTAGAGCAGTCTGTGATGTGCTGCTTGTTTTTAACTGAATGTTTTTAAGATGCTTGAGAAGATTAATATCCTTATGCAAGCTGCCAAGAGTCTGGGATTGGGTACAACAGAAATTATGTAAAGAAGAAGCCAGTTGTTGCTAGACCAGAGAGATTATCAAGAATATAGTATGCATAAAAATCCCTGTCAGTTTTTAATTTAAATGGAATTCTTTCCTGAAGTAGTATGACACAATGGTATGTATGTAAGCCTGGAAACGATTCAGGAGCACAAGGACTTAATAGAGATCAGTTTTCTTAAAATTAGTTCCATGAAGATCAGTCGCATTTCAATGATGAAATTTACATAGAGAGAATGAATGCAAAACAGCATTAATTTTCCAATATGCTCTTCCAATAGAAAAGAAAATTTGTAGTTCAGGGTTGAACTGTGGGATTCTTGGTGCTCTCTGAGCTTGGTTGTTTTCTTGCAGATGCTTCATTCTCCTTCAGATATATTGACAGAAATTGACAAGTGTTTTAGAGTTTTTGGAAGGAGCAAAGCATCCTAACACAAACTTTCGTTTAGCTGTATCCATCATGCTTGCTTTATCTTCTTTACTAATGGAAGAAAGATGGGTCTTTTTTGGGATCATTCCAGTTTTCACTGATCCCATTAGGAGAGTATTGCAGAATATCAGCTATCATATGTCAGTTGCCCTTTGGCACAATAGCTCGATGTACAGATATATTAGTCAAGAATTACAGATTTGAAAAGATCCTCTGGTTCAGCATGTCCGACCATCAAATCCCTCATAGTGAGAACATTGACTAGGCACTCTTAAAAGTTACTTTTGAACCAATCCCTAATGCCTCCCTCCCAGCCAGACAGGTGATGCTGTGGTGGTGCTGGCTGAGTTGTCTAAAGGCTATAAGGGTTTAGATCAGAGGTGTCAAATTCAAGGCCCATGGGGTGCTTAAATGTGGCCCGCGGGGCCGGTCTGGAAATAGCAAAGGACCGGCCCACGGTGCCTCTGGCAGCCAAAACAGGGCATGGGGGAGCCCCACACCCTGTTTTTGGCCTGGACAGCCTCCTGCAGCACCCTGCTGGCCAAAACGGGGTGCCGGGGAGCTGTGCAGTCCGTCCCATCTCCTCTACCCCTGGCCAGCCCACGGAGGAGTAGTACAATGCTTATCCGGCCCTTGAAGAAATCCAGTTTGACACCCCTGGTCTAGTTGGTTCAATTCTAGTAAAATAGAGTGATTCCGGGAACAGGTATTTCATCTCTGACTCTGGACAGGGTGCCACTTCCATAGGATGAGTTGGTTTGTGCAATTTTGGGCTGTCAAACTCGATTTCATTGAGGGCCGCATCAGGGTTGTGTTTGACCTCGGGGAATGGTGGGAGGCATGGCCAGCTCAACGTCACTCGTTTCAGGGGCACCTGTGGTGGCCAAGTGCTAAGGCAGGATTTCCCTCAGACCTTCCCTCACTCTCATACTCTTCCTTCCTTCCTTCCTTCCTTCCTTCCTTCCTTCCTTCCTTCCTTCCTTCCTTCCTTCCTTCCTTCCTTCCTTCCTCCCTTCCTTCCTCCCTTCCTCCCTCCCTCCCTCCCTCCCTCCCTTTTCTTCTTTTTCCTTCCCTCTTCATTCTCCTTTCTTCTTCCTTCCCCTCTTATTTTTCCTTCCTTGCTCTTTTCCCATCTTTTCTTCTTTTCCTTTTCCTTTCCTCTTTCCCTTTCTCCTTTCCTGTCCCTTCTAGCATCCTCAAATGCAAAAAGGGGAAAATTTCTCCTTTTGTTTTATTTTTAGTTTGTTTTGCTAGCCCTCTGCCAATGAAAATGAGTGCACCCCCCCCCCGGGCCCCGTTTTCAGCCACAATGGCCTCCTGCAGCCCTCTCCCAGCGAAAACGGAGCGCGGCCCCCTGAGCTCTGTTTTCGCTGGCAGAGGCATTGCGGGCCGGTCCTTTGCTGTTTCCAGGGTGGCCCCACGGGCCAGATCTAAGCATCCCACGAGCCGGATCTGACCCACACCTAGTTTGACACCCCTGTCTTAGAGTCAAATCTTCTGCGCAAGGAGCAAGTGACAGTTGTGGCTAGGAGGACCTTTGCAAGACTCGTTGTGCAACAGTTGAGCCTCTTTCTGGGCCAGAAAACCTTGTTCGTGGTCAGTCAAGCCTTGGTCACTTTCCATTTGGATTACTGCAATACTGCAATAGGAGCCAAGATGGCACAGTGGTTAGAATGCAGTATTGCAGGCTAACTCACTGCTCACTTCCAGGAGTTCGAATCAGAGGGGCTCAAGGTTGACTCAGCATTCCATCCTTCCGAGGTCAGTAAAATGAGGACACCGATTGTTAGGGGCAATATGCTGACTCTTTAAACCGCTTAGAGAGAACTGTAAAGCATTATGAAGTGGTATATAAGTCTAAGTGCTATTGTTATTGCTAATATACTTCACATGGGTTGGTGTACCCATCTAACGTCTCTGCTGCATGAGCTGCACTAGCTCTCAGATTCAAGAGAGGTTGAAGTTAAGACTGAGGCTGCGTAGAGACTCTAGGCAGATTCCTCTTTTGACTCCACCCCCAAGTTCTGCCACTCCTTTAGAATGCATCACTAACTTCTTTAAAAGCAGAGTTTTCTAGCCTGCAACGATTGTAGGCAATAAATGGCTTATCTGTAACTTCTGTCTGCTGTTTTGGAATAAGTACGTAAGCAGCACAAAGTGCTTTCTTATTGCTTTCTTGTTGTATTGGTCATAGCTGTTTAGATGGGGGAGGAAATCTGTAAAAATAAGATATAGTATTTTGTAGTTTTAAAAACTTATTATAAATAATAGAGCTTTATCTTGCCCCTTTTTTGCTTTTTTTAATGGATGCATAGATATTGTAAAACACATTTAAAATAGATTTTCTGTTTTTATGGTTCTTATTATTCTGGATACAGTCTTAATGTTGAAAGAGCTTTCCAATCAAGTACTTCAGAGTATTAGTGACACAACAGGTTATGTTAACAATATTTAGCTGAAGAGAGCCTCAATATCATACTTACTGCATTCAGAGCTAATGAGAAAGAATGATGTGTCTTTTCATGAATGAGATTGGGGTTAGTGAATTTCACCCTCTTCCCCTCCTTGAGGTTGGGCATATTTAGAGATTAGAGAGAAGTTCATATGGTTCCTAAGAAATCTTAACAAATTAATGAATCTGTAAGCAGTCCGTCTTTAGTGGTGGATCTTGGTTATCTGCTCTGCCATCACTGCAAGCTTGGGTTCCATTGTTCAGTGCTTCAGGAAACCACGATTGAAATGCAGATGTTTTTTCAATGCATTGAAAAGAACTATAGGCATTTCTGGAAACAACGGAGCAACTCTCAGGTCTGTTGCAAATTGCTGGGAGAGAAACATCCATGTCAGTAATTGGACATGATCAGAAAGGAAAGAGCAATTGGTCACAACTTGTCTTCATGAATGGAGAAAAGTCTTTTAGAGATATTGGATAAAATATTGAACTGTTATTTTTTAAAACAGAAACAGTAACAAATGATGAAAAAGTTGAGGTATTGTGTATCTTTTCTTCCTTCACAAGAGAAAAGTTTGATATGACTTCAGAACTTTCATGGCCATTCCAAGTGTTTGGAATGCTAGTGAGAGCCATCTTTAATAATTCAGGGTGGCCATCATGATTCAGGGGATTCACAGGATGTGTCTTCCAAGGAAAGCTTTGGTCCTCTCCAAAATTTTAAAAGTGTTTTCTAGAAACATCATCTTCTGGTTGTCAGTAATATAGAAATCTGTTTTTGTGTGGGGGGGACGGGGGACAGATATTCAATAGTTATATCTTCTTTTAGGCTAGACAATGTGATAAACATGGAAGTTTCTGCTGTCTGTGTTCCCTTCCTGTATTTTACTGTAATTAATTCCAAAATTTCTGTATTGAATTTCATATATTGGAGGAGGAAGTTAACAGAATATTGTATATGGAAAATAAGACTAAAAATTGCCACTGGTTACATGTTGCCCAAGAAGCAATTTTATTTTGCTTTTTAGCAGCCAGTTGAGTTGTAAGGAAGTTGCAGTTTAAAGTTGGATTGATTTTTGCATATAATATTCTTTTACATACTTACGTATATGAACTATTTTCCATAAGACCTATCTATTTTCTAAATGGCACCAGCTTTATTGCGATTTAACTCTTTTCTAAGGGTGTGTGTGTGGTCGTTTTATACTTCTTCAGATTTCTGCCTGATAAATAAAATGACCTTCATTAATCAGACATTGACTGCCTCCATATTGGGCTATGAAACTAAACATACATTGTCTGATGCATCTTTACAAAGAAAATTAAAACAGTGGCTTTTAATGTTACTAAGTAAGATGAGCTTATTTCCAATTGCTGTTTCTCTTGCAGTTCAGCAAGTGAAGGGGACATGGCACGTTTAACGAAACGGCGGCAAGCAGATACAAAGGCTATTCAACACCTTTGGTCAGCTATAGAAATCATCAGAAACCAGAAGCAAATTGCCAACATTGATCGTATTACTAAGTAAGTATCTTTGGAATAATAAAATAATATGAGCCAAGGAGAACATACAAATTATGCAAATGGAGCATCATCACACAAAGATTTCCCCTTGCATAAGAATGATTTGGGTCCATGCTCTAAAGTCCTCGATCAGATGCTAAGTAGGTGAATGGAGAAAGTACATTCAGAACAGCTCTGGATTTATCTGGTAGCTTGTTTCGCCAATCGGAGAAAAATGTAAAATGCCTGTGGTCCAGTTTAAAAGAAATTCCCATTGTAAAGACTGTAGCCTTGAAGAGTTTTTTTTACTGCTTATAAAGTATAAAAAACTATTAAAGAATTATATTTTTAGTTGTTCAATAGAATTTCTCCTATGCAAATGTGTTCCATTTGTCTACATTGAAACATAATGTTGAATGTCTGGGATGAGTCCAGAGACTAACTGTTGAATATATCTTTGTATATTTCAAATCCTGATTCTACTCAGTTAAAACAGAGCTGGTGATGGGGAATATTCTGACAATGCGATCAAGTAGAAAATTAGGGCTAGACAAAGAATTTGATCCAGCATAAGATATTTTCCCCCAGGAATTCATCACAATGAGATGAAGGGAATAAAGCATTTTGGCTGGGGAGTATAATGTCACTGAACTAAATCCCAGCATTGGCTAAGCTTGGAATTGTTATGCAACAATCTTTGAGGGCCACAAATTCTTCACTTCTGAGCAATATTCTTTCCCTACTTCTCCACATGGAAGGAATACATATTAGAAGTTTCTATTTCAAATCATTGTTTGCCTTTACATCTGAACATGAGAAACTGTGACTTGTAGTTCTGTTGTTTCCAGAAAACAGGGATCACACACCATAATTCTATTTTGTGATCTTAATTTTGAGACAATCTGTATTTTGGATAAATGGGGTCCAGATGATTCTGTAAAATGAGTTGTCACAAAACATAATTGCAGCCTTTTGCAATGGACATGAATAAAGGGGAGGAGGAAGTACGCAACCCTGAAGATTATGCTTGTTCTCGTATTCCATATCATTTCTGAATATAATAATTGTGTCATGCAATGTAAATGCATTTGGCCACAGTTCTCCAAGTTACTTCAAAGCAGAGGTTATGTAGCACCACTTTCTGCTTTAAGCAGCCCTCTGTGTTGATATTTGTTAATGTGTTGTGATTGCATTGTTACTGTTTGGTGTGGGTGATACAACAGCTGTTATATCCTGGTCTCTAGATAGACATTTAACTTCACAGTGTCCTTTCTGGAGGTGAAGAGTATTTGCTGAGTAAAAAACCTTTCTTACTTGCAGAATGATTCACTGAAAGCTGTTGAGTATCCCTCATGACTAAAAGTGAGAAGAAATACTTCACATGAAATTTCTACTTTTCTACTTTTTCTAGAATGGGGTCCTTTAAAAATTGGTTATTCTTTTGTTCTTGGGATATAAAAACAGACGAAAACAGCTAAGCAGTTTCCTTAGTATTTTTCAGAAGAGTTAATGGCAACAGAATTGATTCAGTCATTTTGTAACACACAGGTAAATGTAAATGAGGTTGTAAACATTTTGAGGACTTGGATATTTTTATTTACCTACAGGGCTGAATTAAATTGCAATATGTCACCTAAAAGGAAGAAAGATTGTGATATATTGATGCAAGTTGCAGCTAAGAGATAAATTATATCGCAAAGTATATAATCAAGGTATCCTTTGTGCTACAGGAAAATGTGAAATCAGTGTAAACTGGTGAAGCATATATTCCATGAAACAGAGCGGCCAACATTTTTTGAACCATATCACAGTTACTCTTTAAAAGTTTTTTAAAAAAACTGATTACCATAGTTCATCTTTTTGAAAATATTTAACATGAACGATAATTAGATCATGTTGCTAAGCATGTTTCCCTGGAATTCATGAGTCTTTCTGAAATTCAGTGAAATGTATTCATTAAATTAATAAAATTTATGGGAGTGGTCTCCTGGCTGCACTGAGAAACAGAATTTTCCAACTATGCAATGAGAACAAGAGGCACTGTATATTGTAGAAAGTTCAGACCAAATGCATATGGATTGGCTTGGCTTTAGAATGTTTGCTTCCAGTGAAGTAGAATCTAGAATAGAACTCTATTAAAATATGTTTGAAAGTCCTCCTTGAAATGCTAAATATACTACACAGTATGTAGAGTGGTAGACCAAGCAACTTATTCTAGCTATAGTAGAATGTTTTTTTGACAATTGATTTTTATTCCACTTATATTTTTTGATAACTCAAGGCCACATACTGTACATATGTAATGTTCCTGCCTCCTATTTTCCCCACATAATGGGTTGATCTAAGACAAAATTATTAGCACAGCTGGCTTTCATGCCTAATGGATGCCTAGAACTCATGGTGTTCTGGTTTCTAGACCAGCACTTCACTGCTGCATAAAACTAGATCTCAAGTTTTGTATGGACAAAAGGTCCCAGGTTGAATTCCCATCATCACCAGGAAATACTGTTATCTGAAATCTTCTCGCTAGAGACAAACTAAACTTGATGGACCTCATCAGTATGACTCAATATAATATTTCAGGATTCCTGTGATCTGATGTTTTATCTGTACACTAACATGGATGTAGTTGTGTGAGCCTGATTTACACATGAGCATACACACAGTTCTGCTGGTTCTTTTTAAGGAGTCACAGCTTTGGAAGAACTGACATTTTGAAAAAGAAGTAAGTAGATTCTTAAGTTTGTAGAGTTGAAAACCTTCTGCTGGAGGAGCAACATTAATCTCACTGGAATTGCATAATTTTTTTTTTCATTCTGAGACTAGTCCATCTTTATTTAAATAGTTCTATAATTGTTCTACTACAGTACATAGTTTGAACTAAGGATGTTGTGAAAGAGGAATTCAGATCAAGTTTCTAATTTACATTTCCTCCAAGCCTAGTTCCCAGTCTCACTAAGTTACCAGATTTCAGTATGAGAAAAAGCAGATTCCGGTGTGTCATGAAGACAAGTCTATAGGTATGATTTTCTCTAGTTCTCTCTGGACTTGGGGGCAGCAGTTTTTAATTTATTTATTTTCCCCTAAAAATACAATTTCTTGGAATACCTTTGGAATCCTGCTGATAACAAAAAAACAAAAACCTGATCTTGTTCTCTCTGGGAGCATTTTGTAGATCACTAAATCCATGCCTATGTACTTTGCTGGTTGGTGGGGAATAATTGAAAGCGGAGCTTCTTCACGTTTTTGTGAAGAGTAAGTGTATTCATTATTGGGTAAAGACATATTTCATCCCCATTTGAACCAGAGAGTAATTTATTGGGACTTTTAAATTGCATGGCTCTGTTAGCATTTCAATAAAATTGCAATAAAATTTAAAATATGAGCTTACTTCCTATTTTTTTTTAAATAATGCTTACTTACATTAGGCAGGTAGATTTTGTTCCCTATTGTACACTGATTTCAAGTTTTTAAGCTCAAGCCTTTGGGATGGTTATTTAGGGAGTGATTATCTCCCTTGTACATTTTCTTGGTAATACAGCTTTAACATTAGGAGGTGAGTAGATAGAAAGTACAAATGTATAATTGTTAAGGACCTAAAATGCATTTATACCTCTGAAGATCACTCGATTCATTTTCTATTCATTGGGTGTTATGATATTCCTGATACTTTCAGTGTTGCTACTGCTAGCTTTTAAAGAAATGTTTTTTACGACACAAACCAGCAAAATTGAAGGGTAAGAATTTGAGTTTGATATTTTGATATGAATCAGTGCTATGATCTTAAAGGTATGTCTTTCTTTGGTTTGGAAATCAGTTTATAAAATAGAGATATCTTTCAGCTACAGATAACAATGAGAATTAAAATCTTTCTAATGTACTTCATGTCATAAAATATTAATACAAATTAAATTAATACTGCATACTAAGAAAATATCACCTTTGAGTACATTATTGCTATCCTAATGTTCATAACATTTTCTTCCGAAGTAATTCTTTTCAATTTAGCTATCTAGAGTTTTATTCTGGAAATGAAGATGGTTCACCAGGAAATTATATAGCATGCAGATGCACAAATACCTGTATCTGTTGTGACATGTATAAGTAGGACAATGCTGCCTAACTAACATCATAAGCTGTAAAGTTAATGAAAGGTTCGGGAGTGTAAAGTGAATTTAGTCACTGGCACAAGCAAGTCTCACTTGCATTAAAATTATTGCTAGTGAGAACTGACCAGGTAAAAGTATTATATGAAGTTGCTGGAAGTTTGTAAAACACGAATGGGAAAGGATCACCTTTCCACCCTGGAGATATCTTCTGTAGAAGTATCTGGCAGATTTTAGTCTAACTCCAGATGGTATATGTCTATGGAGATTCTCAGTCATCCAGGTCATGGTTGTCCCAAAGGTGCTTTTTTCAAGAGGCACCTGGACTTTCTGGTTTTTCTTTGAAGACGGTTCACTTCTCATCCAAGAAGCTTCTTCAGCTCTGACTGGATTGCATTTCCCACCATCCAGTCAGAGCTGAAGAAGCTTCTTGGATGAGAAGCGAAATGTCTTCAAAGAAAAACCAGAAACTCCAGTTGACTCTTGAAAAAGCACCTTTGGGACTCCAGCTGGTATCTCTCCATTATATAGCACCACATAGAAGCTGTTATATTTTTAAGTAAATTACTAATTGCAATGGATTCATGCACACAGTGATTGCAGTCCATCTGATTGTAGGCATGATTTCCAAAGGAAGAGAGGAATTTGGTGGGTTTAAATTTAAATTAACCCCATTCGGCTTGAAACAGAATTCACTGGGCATTCAGAAGCTCTTTTATCAGTCCGAATTCTATTTCTGCCTACATTATCATTCAGGATGATAATGAAAGGTACTACATTTCAAACAACATGGCAGCAGGACTTTGAAATGCAAATTGCTTTTATACATAAATTTTGAAGGGGGCAATGTTTTGGTTGCTTCTTAGTACATTTTTTGGCTTTCCCATTTTGCTTCATTCTTGAGTGTAGTGAAAAATAGTGTAATAATGTTTGAAGTTGCTATCACAGTGCCTTTTCCTGGAAAACATAGAATTCCCTGCTCTGGTAAGAGCCTCAGTTACTTTTTGCTTTCTCCTGAATAGAAACAAAAGAGTGGTTGTAAGATTCAGTGAGATATAGAGGATAATGCTATTGATATCAGGATATAGCATACATAATGAAATATACTAAATATAGATGTAAATAGTGACATGGAGGAACATCTGGGCTTCTTCCATTGATACATCTGTGTGGAGACTGGTTTCATCATTTTTATTGCAAATAAGTTAGTGTTTTTAAAGTTTGGAAATAATTTGTAATTTTTCCTCAAGAGGATTACAATGTATTTGGTATTGTTTGAAATACCAGATAGTCCTTGACATAAAACCACAGTTGAGACCAAAAATTCTGTTGCTTAGTGAGTCAACTGTTAAGTGAGCTTTACAATCTTTCTTGCCACAGTTGTTAAGTGAATCACTGCCGTTATTAAGTTAGTAACATGGTTGTTAAGTGAATCTGGCTTCCCCATTGACTTTGCTTGTCAGAAGGTTACAAAAAGTGACCCACATGACCCCAGGACACTGCAGCCGTCATACATATGAGTCAGTTGCTACATGGCTGAATTTGATCATATGACCATGGGGATGCTGCAATGGTCATAAGCGTGACAAACAATCACAAGTCACTTTTTTTTCAGTGCTAAATATGATTTTTTTTTCATACTGTGTTTCCCCGAAAATAAGACCCTGTCTTATATTTTTTTGAACCCTGAAATAAGCGCTTGGCCTTATTTTTGGGGAGGTCTTATTATTTTGGGGCGCATGGAGCAAGACGGGGCTCCTCTTGCCATCTTGCCTGATTTCCAGCTCTGTCTCCCTAACCCTGACCAGAGGAAATGGTGGGGACCGGCTGCGCATGCGTTTAAATATTTTCGGGGAGGGCTTATTTTCGGGAAAACATGGTATTCAGAAAACCATGTACATTTGTATTAATACTTTATGACATGAAGTACATTAGGATTGTAATTGTCCTCAATTGTCACAGTATCTATAGCTGAAAGACTCCTCTATTTTATAAATTGCTTTCCAAATCAGAAAAAGACATACGTTTAAAAATCGTTGCACTAATTCATATCACAATATCAAACTTAAATTCTCACCCTTCAATTTTGCTGGTTTGTGTTGTAACAACTAAGGTAGAAACATTTCTTTAAAACCTAGCAGTAATGCTAAAAATATCAAGAATAACATAACACCCTTCTTCCAATGTGTCAACCATGGATAGAAAAGGAATCAAGTCATCCTCAGAGGTATAAATGCATTAGGTCTTTAACAGTTATACATTTGTACTTTTTATCTGCTTATCTGTTAATGTTAAACCTGCAAGGGAGATATAAGCAGTTCCTAAATGAACCAAATGGTCACTAAATGAACTTTTGTAAGTTGAGGACTACCTGTACATGTGGTGCTTTAACCTTTGCAGAAGGAGTTGTTCCTTGTTTGTGGCTGAGTAGGTTATGAGATGATTACGTTTTAAATAATAGAGTAGTGACCTTGCAAATTTGGATTTTCCACTCTGTTTCGGCCCCTCCCTTCAACCTCCCTTAGGCAAACAGCCTCATCCAGCCAGATCAGACAGGTTAGCTAGTAAACACTGGAACAAACTTTTACTGACTCTTGAAAGTTACATCGCAGAAGGACTGTTTTAGATTCCTGGCTTCGTTGGGATTGATTTATCGTCTGACAGGAATTAATTTGCTGTTGTGAATTTACCTGTTCGCAAGCAAATTTGTTTTCATTTTTTTTTCTGGCTGGGAAACAGCCCAAAAGAGTGTGATACTCTTCCCATTTCAGTGTTAAGACAAAGCTGATCACGGCCACGGCACCGATAGCTTTGCTTCATCTGTCTTGCTCCAAGGTAAGACTAATCAGATCTTTTAAGAGAAGGGAGAAGGAAGGAATTGTTTTACTTATGCTTGCCTCCACTAATAGATGCCAATGTCTATTATTAAAAGCACATGGATATTTTCTCCATATAATGCTGGCTTCATTTTATAGCAATATTACTTTTTTTTCTTGTTTGTTTGTTTTGCCTTCAGGTCAGGTGATTTCCAGGTGATTTCATCCGATAGGTTCATCCAGTTTTTTGGGCACTGCTTTTGAAAGTTTTTTTTCCGCTTGAGATTGAGAGAGGCCCTAAACCAGAGGTCTTCAAACTTGGCAACTTTAAGACTTGTGGACTTCAACTCCCAGAATTCTCTGATTCTATGCTGGCAGGAGAATTCTGGGAGTTGAAGTCCACAAGTCTTAAAGTTGCCAAGTTTGGGGACCCCTGCCCTAAACCCTCCATTTGGCTTCCATGCCTAAGGCAAGACTAGAACTCGGTTTCCTTCTCCTAGTCCAGTTCCTTAACCATTTGACCATGCTGGTTTACAAATAATCCTATTGCCATTTCTAAATGTCTTTGTATCCAATCAAAGTTCTATTGCTATAAAATATACTGTAGAAACACTTAAATAAAAAACCAAAAAGGCAAAGCAGAAGATTCTTTTGAACTGACCCAAATAATATTGAAAAGCCATCAGGATTAACAAAAGCTCCATAACACAATTCTTGCTGTCTATCTAATACTCAGCATGGATGTAGGCAGCTTGAACTGTCTCAAAATGCTTTCTAGTTCTGGGTACTGCAACAGAAATTGTGTTGTCTTGTATATCCATCAACCTAATTTTTCTTGATTAGTGAAGAGTACAGAGTGGTTTCCTTTGCATCAGTGGTAGGTTGCTGCCGGTTCGGACTGTTTCTCCCATACCGGTAGCGGAAAATTGTATCCGCTCGCCGAACTGGCAGTGATGGCCGGCTGTCCACGCCCCCGAACCGGTTCTCCGGTCACTGCGGCTGGCAAAAAAACCCCTCTGCGTATGCTCCCAGCCTTCTACTTTCACAATAGCAACCCTGTGAAGTGAGTTGGTCAAAGAGAAAATGACCACCCTAAAGTCACCTAAGTTAGCTGATTTGATGTAATGCATAAGGAATTCAGTCTGGAACTGGGAGACTGAATTCTAGGCTTGCTTTAGACTTCAACAAAGTGATCTTGGACCAGGCCTGGGAGTAAGGCAAGGGCAAACCACTTCTGAAATCTTGCTGAGAAAACTGTTGGGACTTACCCAGGCAATTGCTAGAAGTAAACTCTGATTTGGAGGCACACAAAAAATGTCACCCGTATGGATTTCATTACAAATGGAGGTCTAGAACTCTCAGTCTTTGGATTTCTAATTTAGCATCTTAATCAGTATAACAAACTGGCTCCTATTAACTTACTTTGTAAAAGGTTGACTGTGATTTGCATATCCATGTATGTTCTCTTGTAGAAGTAGCAAAAAATATTCTCAGTTTTAATTTCAATTTATTACAATCAGAGATTGGCCAGATAAAAACAATTCTTTACCTCTCTCTGGAGTTTGTAGAGATTTTCAGTCATCCAGGTCATGGTTGTCCAAAAGGTGCTTTTTCAGGAGGCAACTGGACTTCCTTGTTTTTTCTTTTGAAGACGTTTTGCTTCTCATCCAAGAAGCTTCTTCAGCTCTGTCAGGATTCCCCACTATCCTATCAGAGCTGAAGAAGCTTCTTGAATGAGAAGCGAAACGTCTTCAAAAGAAAAAACCAGAAAGTCCAGTTGCCTCCTGAAAAAGCACCTTTGGGTCTGTCTGGAGTGCCTTGCTCATTGGAATAAAAATATTGTGAACTGATTCTAGGTTGACTTCTCCAGGACTAGACAGATAAAGTCTCTTGGATCCACACAGAGCTTTATTTTAGCTGTGTAGGTCCATAGAGATAACTTATTTCATTATCTGAGAAGAGTTTGAGTGTATTAGTTATGAAGAAGTGAACTGCATCATTGGAATACTATGTTCTGCCTTGTATTTTCAATCCATGTGCCATGGCTGGTCAAAGCCTCGAAGGAGTGACATGTCATTGGATCTAAGCAGTAGTGAATACTTCTCTGAGAAGGGATAGTTCTACCTGCCTTGAAAAAAAGGAGGATTTGTCTTTCCCTTAAGTCAGAGGTCTTCAAACTTGGCAACTTTAAGACTTGTGGACTTCAACTCCCAGAATTCTCCAGCTAGCTATGGAGAATTCTGGGAGTTGAATTCCACAAGTCTTAAAGTTACCAAGTTTGGGGACCCCTGCCTTAAGTGGTCATCACTGAATCCAATGAAATTTTTCATGTTGAGAGGGTGGTAAGAAGAAGAAGAGGAAGAAGATGAGGAAAATAGCCCTAATGATACTTGTGGATGATGTTTAACAGGCACAGGTCATGGGTAGCGCATCCATCTTGGTGGTCTTTGATTTCTTTTTTAGTTCCATCAGTCATAGTATTTTTCTGGAGTTTAGGGAATTTGGAGTGGGAGGCACTTTCTTATCGTGATTCTTCTCCTTCCAAAGCTGGCTTCAGTTAGTATCCAGTGGGGGGAGAAGTCCAGCCCTATCTCAGAGTTGACTCTCTCTCCACCTCAATTTACCTTACATGAATCTACTAGCTGAGGTCATTTATCAGCATACGGTTAACTATATTTCTGCAACAGGTTCTTTAAGTGATGCTGTCAAGATGTTTTCCCAGTGTTTAAAAACTGTGAAGTATGGATGGACGTTCCATGTTAAACTTAGGATACCCGTTATTAACAACCATGACTATCCCGTTCCAAATGGTGTCCCATGATGTAACCCTGCCCGTGAAACCCTCTATCTTTCCACCTTAAATACACAGTCCTGCTTTTCAGGACTGAGTTGAAGCAGTCCTGCTTCAACTCAGCCCAGCCAGTTCATTTCTGATTCTGGATGGAGTTGCAGTCCCTCAGCCAGAATTAGCACACAGTTTATCACCTTAAAGCAGACGTGTCAAACATGTGGGCCAGATGCGGCCTGTGACAGGCCCAGAGTTGTCCCATGGGGCCGTCCCGGAGACAGCGAAGGATCGGCCTGTGCCGGCCCAGCCCGGCCCTCCCCGGCCACACCAACCCAGTCGGCCATGATCAGGCCATGGCCCTCCCGGCCCCCAAGGGCAAACAAAATCCTGATACGGCCCGCAATGGGATCGAATTTGACACCCCTGCCTTAAAGCCATATATAGTACACAAGCTATTTGTGGAGCTATCTACTCCTACTTATATCCATGCATCCCACCAGATACAGCAGGATGAATGCACTCAAGTCCATTCCATGAAAGTTGTCATTTTGATGGGATTGAGGAAGTATGCCTTCTCTGGGGGGTCCTTGGTGCTCTCTGACTGTGGTTGTTTTCTTGCAGATGTTTCATTACCCAAACTAAATAACTATCACCTCCCTCATAGCTCTTGTGGTATGGATCAGTGTCCCCTGAGTTTTGAAGAGCCTAACGCCATTAGCCCTTAGATTTGAAGATCTGGCTTCTTCAGCATTGGGGTCAGACTGTTAATGGAGAATGACATATATGAGGATTCTGATTGTGAACTGGTTTTTGAGGGCTCTGAATGCATTGTAATAGTTTTTAATGATATTCTGTGTTTTCATTTTGTAAGTCACCTAGAAATTACAAGTTCAAGATTTTCAAGGTTATAAAATAAATAAGAGAGGCTAGAAGAAATTGCTTCACATTAAGGAACTGGAATGAACAGAGGCTCCCAGTCTTTGCAAAGGAGGCTTAATAGAGGAGAGTAAAACATGGCAGTTTTTAAAACAGCAGCCGAATAGGAAACTGGTATAGATTTCTTCAATATTGTTAGAATTAGATGCTGGCTTG
Source organism: Thermophis baileyi (assembly GCA_003457575.1). Taxonomy (NCBI): domain Eukaryota; kingdom Metazoa; phylum Chordata; class Lepidosauria; order Squamata; family Dipsadidae; genus Thermophis; species Thermophis baileyi. Next base: position 165,335 of record QLTV01001821.1, read on the forward strand.
CTTTGGTCCTGTCAATTAAGCATCATCATATAATGGCTCCTAGGATGTAGGCCATTTCTGCTTCTGCGTTTGACTTTTGGAACAGCTCTTGCCTACTCTGGAGCAATTTTTAAAAACTAATTTTATTTCACAGGCCTTGGGATAAGAGGTATCACATGGGCCCTTTTCAGTTGGAGGAAGGTTTGCTGTAGAAAAATGATACGTTATTCCCTCAGACAAGTGCTGGGTTTTCATATAGCATGGACTCAACCTCAGGGCTTGAGTCTTTTTACCTACATTTAATATCTACATGAAACTGCTGGGTGAGGTCATCCAACAGTAAGGGTATGATATCATCATGGCAAGATGGCTTGGTTCTGGGCCTTGGTCCCCAGAGTCTGCTGTTTTGTCATCTTTGACTCTGGACAGGGTTGTATGGCTGAAGTTGCCATACCTAACAATGAAGCAGACTTTTAAACCGGTAGACAAAAGCCAGGAATCTTTTAAAAAAAATCCCTTTGGGAGATAGTTAAAAAGGAATCAAGTTGTTAAAGAAACAGGAAAAATGTCACTTCAACCAGACAAAAGAAGTTGAGCCTGAGCACATGGGAAACCTCTCCTCAAATTCAGTCAGTAGCTACCAGACTTGTAAATTAACCAGTAATAGCCACTAGTTTTGTCAATCAAAGCAAAGCAAGCAAGGATTTGAGGGATAAAAGAGGTCCTGAAGCCCACTCACTCACTCTTTGAGTTGTCCGGATGCATATTTGGTGCATTTCCTTCCCTCAAGTTAATGCCTGCCAGCCTAATTGAGAAGGACGTGAGTGTGTGTGTGTGTGTGTGTGTGTGTGTGTGTGTGAGCGCGCGCGCGCGCGGAGTGTGTGTGTGTGTGTGTGTGTGTGTGTGTGTGTGTTGTGTGTGTGTGAAAGATATATACTGTATATTGTAAAGATTTGCTGTTATTTTATAAATTCACGGAGTCTCAGTGCATTCTAAAGAACAGGTTGTGCCTCAGTGTTTGGTTGAAAATGTTTTGAGTGGGGCTGTTTATCAGGGCTGTGAGGGGTTGTGACAGTTGCACTGCCCCAGGCTATGCTAGTGTGCACTCACAATTCCTGCTTGATGAAGAAGTGGCAACCATTATGCGGGCCCTTTGCATAGACCAGTGATGATGAACCTTTTAGACACCGAGTGCCCAAACTGCACACGTGTGCATGCCCAGACATGCATGAATGTGCAAGCACAGACATGCATGAATGTGTGCATGCACGGACATACACGTGCATATGCGCAGCAGAAATCCGAAGACCAGCTGGCTGGTGGGAGGCGGGGCATCCCAACACTGGCAGCAAGGCAAGAGATAAGATCTTTTTCTTTCATAAGCTTCTGTTTCGTCGTTTGCAGGAAAACAGAAGCTCACCAAAGAAACGCCATGGAGATCTGACCTGGGGCAATGGTGCACGTGCCAGCAGAGAGGGCTCTGTGTACTACCTCTGGCACGCATGCTATAGGTTCGCCATCATGGGCATAGACTATCTTATCAGTTTCTCCCTTTCATGAACTGGGGGGGGGGGCTTGCTCAATGTCACTCACTCTTTAGTCACCTCCTGGTAGGATTATTGCAGTGCTTTATATACAGCTGCCTTCAAAGACCACTTGGAAGTTACAATTGGTCCAGAGTGCACACAGTATTGGGTGTCCATTGGTTTGCTTATGTTACACCTTTGTTGCGTGACCTGCTCTGGCTTTCAGTTTTTCTTCTGATTGCAATTCAAGATGCTGTTTATTACGTTAGAGTTCTTCATGGCATAGTACCTATTTGCAGCAGAATATCTGCTTATCTCACTAGATCAGGTAGTGTGGGCATGTTGCAGGTTCCCTACCTAAAATCTTGCCATCCAGTGGGATCTCAAAAGCGTTGCTTTTTTGTGGCTACCCTTACCTTGTAGAACACAGCCTCATTGGCAATTCCACGGCCCAACCTTAGAAACCTTTAGAAGGCCATTAAGCTTTCTACTGAGGTGCTGGGATTGTATGAGTAGAAGGCATGGAAGGAGAGTAACTGAACTTGCTGTATGGCATCCGAAGGGGGACAATTATGCACAGGTTTGGTTTTTTTAAACTTATGATTGTTTTATTTATTGATTTATGGATGTTGTAAACTGCTAGGAATTGCTTAAGATGGGCATCCATACAAGTAACACAAGGCGACAAATATAAATACTTCTTCTTCCTCCTATTTTCCTGACAATAACAACACGGTGAAGTGAGTTGGGCTAAAACAGAGCGACTGGCTCAAAGTCCCCAGCTGCCTTTTGTGCCAAAAGTGGGGCTTTTGAATTTACACTCTTCTGATTTCTAGATTAGAACCTTAACTACTACACCAAACTGGGTTTCTTTAAAATAAAATAAGATTAGGGTAGGGTAGGGTAGGGTAGGATAGGATAGGATAGGATAGTACTGTATTTTTCAGACTATAAGACACACTTTTTTGTCTCTCAAAAGGGGGTGAAAATGTCTGTGCGTCTTATAGACCGAATATTGCCAAAGCCCCGCCTACCCACTGGCTGTTTTTTGGCCTCCGCATGCCCCATTTTCAGGGCTTTTTTCGGCCCATTTTCGAGGATTTTTTGGAAAAAACGGGCCGAAAAAAGCCTCAAAAATGGGCCAAAAAAAGCCTCAAAAACAGGGCGAAAAAAAAACCCCAAAACAGGCTGAAAAAAGCCTCGGAAACGGGCAGAAAAAAGGCTGGAAAAGGACCGAAAAAATGCCCAAAAATGGGGCGCTCGGAGGCCAATAACTTATATTTGTTGTTGTTTTCCTCTTCTAAATTTAGGTGCGTCTTATAGTCAGGTGCGTCTTATAGTCCGAAAAATACAGTATAACTTATCATAGAATAAGATTAGGATAGGATAGGACCGTGATGGTGAAACTATGGCACGCATGCCAGAGGTGGCACGCAGAGCCCTCTGCTGACACGTGTGCCGTCGCCCCAGGTCAGATCTTTGTGGCGTTTCTTTTGTGAGCTGTTTCCCTGCAAATGAAACAGAAGCTCACAAAAGAAAAAGATCTTACCTCTTGCCGCGCTGCCGGGGGTTGGGATGCCCCGCCTCCTGCCAGCCAGCTGGTCTTCGGGTCTCTGCTGTGCATGCGCGCATGTCTGTGCATGCGTGCGCACATGTCCGTGCATGCGCATGTCCACACATGTCTGCATGCGCATGTCCACGCATGCGCACCTTTCAGTTTGAGCATGCACACACGTGCAGTTTGGGCACTCAGTGTCTAAAAAGTTCGCCATCACTGGGATAGGATTAAGATAGGATAGGACAGGATAGGATAGGATAGTGTAGCTTAACGTATGATAAGATTAGGATAGGATAGAATTAAGATAGGATAGGATACGATAATGTTATTGTTTCTTTGAACTCCATGGAGATCCCAGAATCATTTTGGAGTTGGATAGCCTAAAAATCTGAAAAATTAAATGTATAATTATTTTTTCTTTTAAAACACTTTAGCAGATAGTACCGAGCACTTGGCTAGTATACATTCAGTTATGAATTACTGTAGCTATTTGCTGGTTTCCCATTTGTCTTTTAGTGGCTATCTAGCTAATGAATTACAGTAAAGATTTTGATGGCTCCCTCTTTCTTCAATCCCAACTGATTTAGGGGAATGAGTTCTCAATCAGTAGTTCTTCGATAGAATTTATTATGCTAGTTGTTTTTGGTAGTCCTTGCCCTCTGTGCTGAGATCTGTGGCTCTCAAAATGGGTGGCATGACATCTCTAGCCTTGAATTTATACTGATAAACAGTGATTAAATGAGAAGAAAAGTACTATGCGGTTTCTCAATTTGTCCCTTCCTTCACCATCTTACCTTGAAGTAAAGTCTGAATTTTCTGGGGGGGGGGGACAGACCCAAGACATGCACATTATTTTGCATTGAAAGGTGTTGCCAAAATTGACTTGTTTCTTTGCTTAGCTAATTAAATTGTGATCTGGCTTGGGAAAACTTGAATTTAAAATTTTAAGATTTTAATAGATTTTAATTCTATGTATTCTGTCTTTTTTATTCAGGGGAGCTTTAAATAACCTTTTGCAGCTGATAATGTATATTCAGTGCAAAATGTTAAGAGATATTAAAATAAATAGAAGTGAAAAGAGCCAGACCGTATTATGTAGTTTTGAAATTGTTGAACTCAGACCACAAAAGATATCCAGATACTCATGATGATTTTGTAAGCATTTGTTTCTGTTTTCTTTGTAGATATATGTCTCGGGTTCACGGTATGCATCCCAAGGAGACCACACGTCAGCTTAGTTTAGCGGTGAAGGATGGCCTTGTTGTCGAAACCTTGACAGTGGGATGCAAAGGTTCAAAAGCTGGCATTGAGCAAGAAGGATACTGGCTGCCCGGGGATGAGATTGTGAGTATATTTTCTGATAGTGTTTCTATCACCATTTCCTGGAATGTTGACTTGGAATTCTTAGTACCAGCCTATGTGCAGAGTCTCAGAAAAATAAAAAAACAAAAATAAAATTATTTTTACATTTACATTTTTTTACATTACATTTTATTTTTAAAATGTAAAAAGAGGTAGAAAGCTGGTTTCTTAATTACCTCATGTAGCTCTAGACATTCATGTAGCACAGAATAGGTAATTATTACCTGCATAACAGCTTCAGAGGTGAATTAAGTGTATTCTTAAAAATACAGCCTAATGAATATAGATACTATTTATAAACATACATTTTTAGACACAGATTAATTTCAAGACATAGCAATTAAGGTATTTATCAGATGCAGTCCAAAACAGTTTATGAAAAAAATTATTTGGCATTCCAGTTGAGAAAGTTCAGCACCCAGGTTTTGCTATATGGGTCCTGTTTCTTGTTCCAGAAATAAGTAGAAGAGAAACACTTTCACCACAATATAAACCAAGTATTGTTATTTTAATCCACAACAACTGTGTTTCAGTAGGATACAGGTAGTCTTCGACTTACAACAGTTCGCTTAGTGATCGTTCAAAGTTACAACGCCACTGAAGAATGTGATTTATGACTGTTTTTCACAGTTATGACCTTTGCAGCATCCTCATGGTCACATGATCAAAATTCAATGCTTGACAACTGGTTTGTATTTGTGACTGTTGCTGTGTCCCAAGGTCATGTGATCCCCTTTTACGACTTTCTCACAAGCAAAGTCAATGGGGAAGCAGATTCACTTAAAACCGGGTTATTAATTTATCAACTGCAGTGATTCACTTAACCACTGTGGCAAGAAAGGTCGTAAAATGGGGCAAAACCCGCTTAACAAATGTCTCACTTAACAACAGAAATGTTGGGCTCAATTGTGATCGTAAGTCGAGGATTACCTGTAACTTGAAAGCGCTTAATTTTGAAAACCTTGGAAAGTTATTTTTCTTTGCAAAATGTTTGTGGAATGGTGTCAGGATATCTTCTAAAGCCCAAGTTTAGGAAGCTTTGTTTGTTTCTGGCTTACACTAAGATAACTAATTTTATTTTCATATAAATCTGAAAAATTAGCATGGGTTAGGATATACTGTTAAATTAATTCTATCAAGGTCTTTCAGCTGTCCTTCAGTTGATTTAGAAAAGCCACAAACAATAGCTGGGGGCCTCCAAATCCTTCCATAGCAAATCCTCAAGCTGATGTAATTGATTATAGATATAATGCTTTAATTGTTAGTTATTCTGAATAACTTGGAAATGCATTGTTACTGTGAATCAGATTGGGTAATATATAGTAGAAAGACATCAACTGTGACTTTACATTTTTGTTTTAATTCCCCCCCCCCCCAGGGGTGGGTTCCACTTACCTTCCCCACCAGTTCGCATCGTGACATTTTGCGCATGCGTGCTCCCTCCGCTCGCACGCAGGCGTGTGTTCCCTCACACAATTTTGCTTCCGCACATGCTCAGTAGCTGCAATCAGCCTGAAACACAGCTGAGGAGCTGATCAGCTGTGCTTCGGGCGAAGTAATAAAGGTCAGTATAAATCCAGGGGCAGGCGGGAGGGCCCCTTTTCAAGCAGCAGAACAGGAAAAACCTTCCAAACAGTAAAGAATTCACAAAAAAAGATGGCGGCGCCCACAGACCGGCACCGACCAAACCAGATCCGTGACGTCACTAGCGGGTCGCTAACTGTTTGGGCAATCCAGTCTGAACCGGGAGGACCCCCCCCTGCCCCCCCCCAGTATTGCTATAGTTTCATTCGGTATAGCAGTACACTGGTAATTGTTATGAAATCTTATTTTATTGCCTGATTAGAAAAGATAGCTATTTTAACTTTGTTTTTAATTAAATTTGGTCATGTAAGCATGAAATCCTAAATTTAGATTGTAAATTTATTTGTAAATCAGTTGTCTTGAGAGATGGATAACTCAAGCATACCCGGGGGGGGGGGGAAATGTTTCTATTTAGTTTTTAAAGAGAATTTTTAGCTCTTACAACTTAAATTAAGAGGAGAATTGGCACTTTATAATTTAAATGCTATTTTTAATACATAAGGTAGAAGATTTTAGTAGAGATGTTCTTTGCCTAATTTAAATATCCTTAGATATAGTATTGTGCCACATAAAGCTGTTGAATACAACTACAGACTGTAGATTTAAGAGTAACAAACTGAAATACTAGGTTTAACAATACCATATATGATAGCAGGTATACTGCATGTAATCAGAGTTGTGTATATTTTCTACCGCATGCATAAATCGGATTTTTATGCCAAGTTAGTCAGAATTCTTCACATGGAAAAGCTGATATATAAATCAAGTGAATGTTCATGTGTTCGCTCAGATTTTCATACTGAATGTGCTACAACTGGTCCCCCACAAAGGCCAGTATGTGTTATATGGCTTGGAAATGTAGCTGTCCCTTTACTAATGTAAATCTTAACTCAGTTGTCTTCTGTTTTCAACAGTTTCATTATGCATGAAACGATTTAATGAATTAAGATTCTCAATTCCAGTTTCTGCAGTCAGTTTAATTTTTGCATTGCATAAATTGTAAAATATGCACAACTCTGTTCTTAATTAAAAGGCTTGAATATGTTTTTGTTTTTTTTAATCTGCGAGAATGGGAGATACTTTCTCTTCTCATTTACATTTAAATATTACATTTTAAGGTTTCTATTTATTAAAGGTACATCCCTAATATATCTTGCATCTCTTGGGTTCATATAATTAAGTTGTTTAGAAATGAAAAATGTTACATGTTGTGCGTAGCTTCTGTAATGGGTTGATTTGCATATTTTTTAGTTTAGCAAAGCTTATTTTTGTATGACTGAAACCTCTTCTAAACATTTGCCTTGTCTCGTCTCTTTACCAAAAACAACATCAAATTTCAGCTCATTGCAGAAAAGAACTAGGTTTTTTTCTAATTTTTTTTATCATCATTTCTGTCATTATTTCTTTATGAATTTTTATTTGTCCAAACCACCTTGTTGCTGACCTTTAAGTATTATCAGTTCTTCTTGTAATCACAGAGATATATTTTAGGTTCATTAATATTAGATAGCTTTCTAATGCCCATGAACTAAGTTTAAGAAAAGATTAATGATTTACTTACTGTGTAATCATAAATATATTTACTGCAATCCAGTTGCTGGCATGTATAAAAACGGACCCAAGCTAATAGAATTTAAAAATAGAAATAAAATGTAACAGTAGTCTTGCAGAATTTGAAGAAGCCCTAAACTCAAATTTGGTTATAACCAACATTTCCTATCCATGATGGAGATCCACTTGGCCTTATTAAATTTACATATGTTCCCTGTCATAATTGCAAACTTCACGCAAGGTTGAAAATACCTTCCAGGCCACAGTACATGGTTAGAAAGATATGTTCACTCAAAGTTGGGTGTGCTTGTTATATTTAGATTTTTTTTACTGATACCAGAATACTAATGATACCAGAATACCTGACCTTTGTAATTGTCAGTCTTCTTTTTAATGAAGAATTAATATATTGTGAAAATAAAATGACCCCCATTTCCTTTAGGGTTGGAATACTTTCTGTAATGGCAGTATAATTTTTTAATTTCTCCGTGTCTTCTAGAAAACTGATTCTGCAAAATCTTCACTCTTGCACATAAAATTAATTTTCTAATTTTCATTATAATATATATTTTGGAATTGCTTAAAAGTAGTTCCATAAGTAATGGTAGTTATATATTTTTTTGGGGGGGGGGAGAGATAATGATAATAGGCTTTATTATAAACTGTGGAGACAATTAAGTCCCTGATCATAAGCAAAGCATTTCTTGGATTTTTCTAAGGTTTGACACCATTGTGGGATATTATGATAAATAAGCATGTATTTCTTCCCAGGGGCTATTAACTGAGAATGCTAATCCGTCTACTAAGCTGAAAAACTACAAACATGGAACCATTTTTGATCTCCCTCCCCTTTGAGTGTGTTCCTAATTAAGTTAAGTGCTTGGAAGCTTTCAGGAACTTCCAAACATAGAGCTTTTAGAAAACATTGGGGGGGGGGGAACCAATCCATAAAGTTTATTTGGGGGAAATTTGATTAGTTAGAATGCTCTCAGTAATAGATGTTTTCTCTCTTGGTTTTAGTTTATGTTCCAAACATGGGTTCCAATACATAGACCATATTTTTGTTTTTGTTTTTTTTGTTTTGTTTTCTTTATTTTGAAAGGCCTACAGCATGCAGCCTTTCTCTCGGACAACTGCAAAAATGAAGGTGAACAACTTTTGCACTATGTAGTCTTAAATACGTTCTGTTACATCTCTCTTTTTTGTTGCTGTTGTATATTAAAATAGATTAGAAGTTGCTTTTCTAGTCTTCCAATAATGGAATTAATAATGCTTATCAGCTGTGTTGTATCTGGTTCTTGAAATCAGCCTGCTTTTTTCAGCATCTTGGTTAAAACACTATTTTTTTTCTCCTTCCTGGGGAAGTGGTCACTCACATGTTTTGCTGCAAGATATAAAGTTGCAATGCTTTTCTTTCTTTCTTTCTTTCTTTTTTTGTCAGTTACTTTGGGAGGATATGATGACATCTCGTGGAAGACTTTGCAAATACAGAAAAAGATATTTGTACTCTGAGATTTTTTATGTTTATCGTAATTAGAATAGTAGCTGCCAGATGTTAGTTATATAAATGCCTCCTGTCTCATCTGAGGAAATTACGTGGCAGATACTTTGTACATCTCCGGCTCTGCAAAGATTCCAGTATTTGTCCAAACTTTACACTAGCCTTTAACAACAAAGATTTATATGGTTTTGTGGTGTTTTTTTTCCCCAAAATTCAAAACAAAATTTGTACTGATTGGGTGGGGGAAAACCTTTCCATTAACACTACAATTTATTTTCCTCTTTATGATTTTATTTCCAAATTTCTGTTTTCTCAGTTACATGTAATTAAAAAAAACAATATCTTAATTACTTACTTTGATTAAAGTAGAGGTTACACTAGAAATATAACTGCCCAATTCATAAGCATATGTCACTAGCCACAATGACCACAAGTAACCACAATGATAGCAAAGTGACCAAGTTTGTATTATAATTTCACAGCACAAGCTTCACCCTTTTATACTTGATTTTATAATGAGTAAATAAGTGAATATTGATTTTAAAAAGACTGTCTAGTCTACTCAACCAAATGGATAAGGTCAGCTTCAGTACATCAGATAAGCTATACATCACTTTGCATCTACCTATCAGAAGTAATTAAATCTGGTTTATAAGAATTTGGAGTTATTATTTTTTAATAAATCCTGTTTATCAACTACAAGAAAAAAAAATGACCAAACATCTAAATACACTAAAAAACCCTCTCACAATATATAAATCATTAAACTTAAAGAGAAAAGTAATAAATGTGGTTGGAGTTACAAATGCTGAGATGCAGCACAGTGAAAAAATATAAATAGGCCAGCTATTAGTTATACCATATTAATGATTTCACAGTGGAGAATTTCAACTTTTTGCTTTTTTATTCATTTAGTTAACTAATCCTCATGTGGAAATCCCACTGAAATTAACTGGAGCAGCAAAAGATCTGGTAGTCCTCTTTCAGTTAGTTTGATATAAAAGATTTGTCATGGAATTATGCCAAAATCTTTTATTTCATAATTGCTTCTTTTCCGTAAATGTGATTTTCTTCTCTGGATAATCAAATTTTCATAAAGAAGAAGAAGAAAAGAGTACAGTATGGGAAAGTTAATTAAAATTAACATTCTGGTAATCTTTGGCAAATAATGCAACCAATAATTTAAAACAGTCATGTTGTCTTTTTTTTCTGAAATGCACTTTGACTAAAAAACTTAAGTTCTCTAAATTGAATATAACTTGCAATGGAATAATTGATGATGGAAGTCAGCATGAAAGGGAAGATGAAATATAAAAGACCAGTTTACAAATTATGAGTTCTATGTAACTATTACATCATCAAACTCATTATCAAACTTAATATTTTTGCATGCCTATATATCAAAATAGACATAGATGTGGAAGTAGTGAGCATTCATATACAACATATCTCTGTAGGAATAGAAGCTGCATTCTTTCAAAGGATGAACGAAAAATCAAGTACCAAGAATCATCAACTGATCCCTCCAAATGGGTCTAGTGGTTTTAAAAACAACATATATCAATATAAAAAAATTTCTTGGAAGGGTTTTATTTTAACATACATGGTAGTTTGCTTATCATGAAAATGTGAGAATCTGGCATTCATAATCATTTAAATATGTCCCACCATACACCTCAAAATTGTTTGGGGTTTGTGATGGGTGATGTCCTCTGCATTTAAGGACGCATTTCACAGAATACCAGGGGTGGGTTCTAACTTACCTCGCTGCCGGTTCGGTTCCTCCCATGCCGTGGAGTGCCGAAAATTTTTTAAAAATTCCAAAAAAAAACCCCCAACCCCAAAACAAGATGGCAATGCATGAGCAGA
>QLTV01001821.1:176677-191949 GCA_003457575.1 Thermophis baileyi
ATAAAAATAGACATAGATGTGGAAGTAGTGAGCATTCATATACAACATATCTCTGTAGGAATAGAAGCTGCATTCTTTCAAAGGATGAACGAAAAATCAAGTACCAAGAATCATCAACTGATCCCTCCAAATGGGTCTAGTGGTTTTAAAAACAACATATATCAATATAAATAAATTTCTTGGAAGGGTTTTATTTTAACATACATGGTAGTTTGCTTATCATGAAAATGTGAGAATCTGGCATTCATAATCATTTAAATATGTCCCACCATACACCTCAAAATTGTTTGGGGTTTGTGATGGGTGATGTCCTCTGCATTTAAGGACGCATTTCACAGAATACCAGGGGTGGGTTCTAACTTACCTCGCTGCCGGTTCGGTTCCTCCCGCGCCACGTGGCCGCACCTTGTGGGCACGCGCATGCGCAGTGCTGAAAAATCCAAAAAAATTCCCCCCAATTTTTTTTTTAAAAAAAAAAATTCCCCCCCCAAAAAAGATGGCGGCGCCCACGGACCGGCACCAACCGAACCGGTTCTGTGACATCATCGTGACGTCACCAGTGGGTTGCTACCAGTTCGGGCGAACCGGTCCGAACCGGGAGGAACTTACCTCTGAACAATACCAATGAAAATTATAATATGCATTGTTTCTGTAGAGGCTCTAACCTATAGGTCTCAGTTACAGTGGAACTGGAAAAAGCTTGAAAAGGTTTTTGGCCATTTTAGGTTGGACTCAGACTGATTATAAATAGGGGATGTTTCTGTTTACTTTGCCTAATGAAAGATCTTCCAATTCATCTAAAGAAATTGCACTATTAACCCACACGTGATTATAAATACATATAAATACATGTGAATGAATATTGATTCCGAGGTGCTTTATTTCACAGAGCAGGTTTTGGGAAGATTCACATTCTTTCAATGTCTCTTATGATTTCTATAGTTATCCTTAAGCTTAAAGGATCAAAATGAGTTCAAAACTTTTTGCCATCCAAGGCAGTTCAGAGCTTGAGAAGTTTATATCCATGGCATTAAGTGCTACATAAAACTGCCGATATGTTGATACTTAATAATTTTATCTTCCCAAAGAACCATTTGTGTTGTTTTTGTAGTTACATTAGGCTGCTTGGCCTACAGTAGAAAAGTGCCTCTACTACAGTGTTTTTCAATCATACTGGCTGGGAAATTCTGGGACTTTGAAGTCCACACATCTTAAAGTAGCCAAGGTTGAGAAACACTACCTTAGAATTTTTATTTCATTTTTCTTTGTAACATATAACTCTTAGATATTGTCCAGTAAGTAGAATTTTTTTGATGAGCATGGTTTCAACTTTAAGATCAAGTAATGCACAATATTTATATATGACGGTAAAAGCTAAATGTATGTGATGTGAGCATTAGCAGTTGAAGAGCATCAGAATTAATTATACTTTTTAGAAACATTGATACTAACGAATATGCTCATTTAGCTAGATTATACCCATTATGAGGAAAATTAAAAAATCAGTGAGATGGAAAGAGGCAGTTTTTACTTTTTTTTCTGCATTGCTATTAGAAATCATATTTTTAGGCTTCATTTACACAGTTGAAACATTTGAAGGACCACAACCCAAGTCCAATATTTGGATTCATTGAAATCAAATTGCGAAAGGTATGTTTAAAAAAAACATGAAAAAAAAAATCAAAATCATGCTTGAACTTGCCTTATTTTAAAGTTGATTTGTGTTTTGTTCTGCTCTGTTTGTATCTTCCTGCAAGTTTGCAAACTTTAACTTGTCAGCGTTCAACTTACATCATTTAATTTGCAGCAGTGTTCTGTTCTTGCAAGAACCTTTGCTTTGGCCTGGTGCAGTTTCCCACAACCTCATGTCTGTATTAAAACTATAATTCGCAGAATATTCAACCATATCGTCACTCTGAAAAGTTGGGAGTTCTGCAGACTGTGAGATCAATACAGCTGCAGGGCCCTGGAGGTTGGAAAAGCTGTTTAATGAGTCAATTCTGATATATTTCTCTGTTCTGTTCTAAATTCTCATACAGGTCAGCAAATTTTAATGAAGAAATAAGAACATATATAGAATTCAATCAGAGCAAAACCAAATGACAAAGTACTTTTGGGTGATCTCAGGGCAGCCTTTAGAGTCCTAGCCTCCAGCTAAAAATCTTTAAAACTGGCCATTATGTATAATTGATATCACAAGTGAGGCTGAACATTTTCCTGCTCACCTGACACTTATGTAGAATGGAGTCTTGTGTGAATTCTGAGGAACAGATGGATTTTTCTTTTATATGTATTCAGCATGCCTTTGCAGATGATCCAGCACTTTGCATTTGCTTGTAGAAATAAACGGAAAAATGGAGGAACCACGAGGGTTCAGAGAGGAGCAAAGAGACAAATAAATAAAATATGCATTGCTTTGGACTTTGTCACATTACTCTGACATCAGCAGCCCTTGCTGCCTTTTTAAAGCTCTTCTGTCTAGTCAGAGAAGATCCACTGTAGAATCAACTTATAAATGAATGCAGTCAGAAGAAACATCACAGCTGCCGTGGACATATATTGTGCATGGAATAGCAGTGACAGCTCCTGTTCCTCCCACAACAACAAAAACACTCTAGAAGAAGGGGTACCGATTTCCAAAACTGCTTCTGATGAACACTTGATGAGGTTCCCTATGTTCCTTAGAATTCTACATTTGGAGCGTGATTTTGCCCTTTCAGGGGGAAAAAAATACTAGACTCGGGAGAAGACCACTAGAATAGCAAATGGTTGAATACAAGTAGTCCGTGACTTACAACAGTTCGTTTAGTGACCGTTCGTAGTTATAGCATCATTGAAAAAAGTGACTTAACGACCATTTTTCACACGACTATTTTAGCGTCCCCGTGATCATGTGATCAAAATTCAGATGCTTGGCAACTGACTCATAGTTATGACCATTGCAGTGTCCCGGGGTCATGTGATCCCTTTTGCAACCTTCTGACAAGCAAAGTCAACAAGGAAGCCCGATTCACTTAGCAGCTGTGTTATTAACTTAACAACTGCACTGATTCGCTTAACAACTGTGGCAAGAAAGGTAAAATGGAGCAAAACTCACTTAACAAATGTTTCACAGAACAACAGAAACATTGGGCTCAATTGTGGTCGTAAGTCGAGGACTACCTGTATCACAATTTATTTGCCTAAAGCAGAGGAAGGAGTTCCATTGCCTTCATTTAATAATGTAAAGATAATTGAAAATTTATTTGATAGGATGTAAGACAAGGAACTATTTTGGGGAGGAGGATCCGAATGCCTGGGAACCTGACATAAGAGTGTATATGCTGTTAATCAGACACACTCGTATTCCATTATTTAAGCCTCAGCACTTATTAGAAGCTAAAAGCTTTCAGCTACTAGCGTGCTTGAAGTTTACAGAGTGGAATTTTAAAATAAAACAAAAGGTATAATCCATGAAAGAGGTGCCATATTTTAAAATGCCTAACCATTGCTAGACTTCAAGAAATGTGCTTTTTTTTCTCTATACATGGCTGTTTCAGATATTGACAGACTGTTCTATCAAATTATTTTGTATTTTTTGTAGGACTGGGAGACAGAAACTCATGACTGGTATTGTTTTGAATGCCATTTGCCTGGAGAGGTGTTGATATGTGACCTGTGTTTTCGGGTGTATCATTCCAAGTGTTTATCTGATGAGTTCAGGCTTAGAGACAGCAGTAGTCACTGGCAATGCCCAGTTTGCAGGGTGAGTACCTCTTAGCTTTCATGTGCTGAATAGAGGCTTGGTCTTTATTATTTATAGTTTTAAGAAGGTTTCTGGTGAGGATAAACATCCAGCTTTGCCTACTGCAAGGACAATCTCCATGTTCAATGCAGATGCAGACATCTGGGTGTGTCTGGGCAAAATTAGTAAAATAAAAGCATGCTACCCATAATCCTTGCCTTGGGTCAGTCATTAAATCTTTTGCTGGATTGGACTGGGAAAATCCTCTTGTCCATAACTTTGAGTTTCAGAATTCTCCACATGAATCTTTAACAGACTTTGGCCGTAACTTAAGAAAATAGTACAGGAGCTTAATTCCCATACATTTCATTAGCAGGATTACTTTGCTCTCCCCCTCACACCCAAAACAAGTCCAAGATGAATTGCCTTGATGGACACAGGCCTCCCTTTTCCAAGTCCATCCCTTCTTAGCATCCATAGAACTTGGAACCAGACTGATGCCTTAAACTTTGGCTTTTTTCACTTGCCTGGATGTTAAATTCTTTCTGCATTTGCCCAACCATATCCAGATGTGTGCAATATTTTTCTTGATTCTTCTCTAATACCAACAACTGGATTGTTATTTAAATAAATGTAAGCTTTATATGCCTAATTTCTGTCAGGACTCCAGAACGTTTGCAGTACGATTTAAGAAAAATACAGTACACATATAAACAAACTGACTTAGTTATAAACTTGATTAACTAATTTATTTCTTAATGACTTTTTTTTGCCACCCTTTAAATCAAAGTTTTGCAAGGGTGACTTAACAGAACTTCTAAATAATGTAACCTAAAATTTTCTTTATTTCTCTTTCACTTTATATTTTAAGCTACAGATGTTTGTGAATGTTGTGGGATGAAATTCATGAAAAGCAATTTTATTCAAATGTTGCGCATTAAACTGTCACATTTCACTAGTTTCTGTGAAATCAGGTGCTTTTCATTCAGAATCACCTTTTTGTTCCCCCTTTAAAAAAATGCCTTAAAAAAATCCAGTAATATCTGGATTTCTTTTTTCGAGATTGCTACAGTTTGCACAGGGATAGCAGAGGAGAAAGAGATGATAATTTTGATAGATCTTTTTCTCCTTTACTTTTCCTATTTAACTTTCTCACTTAGACATGCATAGTATATACTACGCTGAAGAATGTGTTGAAAAACATGAGTGAATGAACGGTCGCTGTTACTTAACAAGTAGAAAACATCATCTTGCCTATAAGAAAGATTATTATCGTACTTTTCGGAGTATAAGGCGCACTTCCCCCCCCTTAAAAGTGAGTGAAGTGCGTCTTATACACCGAATGTTACTGAAGCCCCACCCACCTGCTGGTCCCCACCCTTCGGCCGTTTTCGGCCTCCGCACGTCGCGTTTTCGGCCTCTGCGTGTCGTATTTTCTGGAACCGGCCAAAAATGTGACGTACGGAGGCCGAAAACGCGATGCGCGGAGGCCAAAAATGCAATGCGCGGAGGTGGCGATCGGCGGCGATGTGCTGTGGCGATCCCCACAGCCTGGAATGGGTCTAAAACACGATGCGTGGATGCTGAAAACACGACACATGGAGGCCAAAAACGCGATGCGCGGAGGCCAAAAATGCAATGCGCGGAGGCGGCGATGGGCTCTGGCGATCCCCGCAGCCTGGAACAGCTGATTGGCGGTATTCCGGGAGGCCGATCCAACCGCCAATCAGCTGATTGTGCTAAATCAGGCTGCAATAATGTGCTGAAGCTGACCAGGCTGTTTGCTGTTTGCTGCAAGGATGCTAGACAGATGAATACCGATGGATGCTGGTAGGCAGAGGCAGATTTTTTTTTTCTTGTTTTCCTGCCCAAAAACTAATGTGCATCTTATACTCCAGAGCATCTTATACTCCAAAAAATACGGTAATAAAAATAACGGAGGGGTAAAAGTCACATGATAGGAATAAGAATAAATGGTGAATCCTTCGGGGGAGAATTGTTGCTCCCATTGTACCCTTTCTGAGTAGTAAGAGCCTTCTTAATTACCCTTGGTTCTCCTTTCCTTTTTTTAAGCCAAATATTTTTCCTTCTTCACTATGAGCTTTGTTGTTTTCTTGCAGATGTTTCATTACCAAACAAGGAAACATCATCAGCGCTAGCAAACATCCAAGCTCAGAGAGCACCAAGGGCCCCACAGTTCAGTCTTGAGCTACAAATATTCCCTTCTATTGGTTTTTCCTTCCTCCCTTGACTTCCTTACAAGTAGGCCTTGTTCCCAAATAAGCTATCACTCATAAAAGAGCCTCCATTTTGCTCAGAAGCCACCATCTATACACATCTGCCAGACTTAATTGGACTTCTGTCTCCTTACCCAGCTTTCTACATGCTTCCACCATGGTCTGATTATCATGAACACCCCACATTTGTTTCTTTCATTTAAGGGCATCAAATAACTTTTCTTAGCTATCTCAACTGTAGTCCTACTTTGGTTGGGCAAGATAAGTGTTGGAAATCAGATTTATTTTTTTCTTCTGATTGTGCATCAATTGCTGCCAAAAT
The DNA here is from genome assembly GCA_003457575.1 of Thermophis baileyi. Lineage (NCBI taxonomy): Eukaryota > Metazoa > Chordata > Lepidosauria > Squamata > Dipsadidae > Thermophis > Thermophis baileyi. Next base: position 182,961 of record QLTV01001821.1, read on the forward strand.
TACACAACGGGGATGTGATTGAATAACAGCTTGTGATTCAATCTTTGGAATTTGTGTAACAAAACTAGATAGGATTCTTCATGTGCCAGTTGATTTTCAATATATCTATAGGCAATTTTGACATATTTTAGGACTTCTGCTCCTCCAGATTTGATTGACATCAAATTACAAATTTACACTTTTAAAAAAGTGTGTATGAAAGGTCAAGACTCATGACAGTTGGCCAAAAACTCCACGCACACCATTCTGTTAGTCCATTATATCCCAATGTTGGCCATTTCCACGTGTGTGGACTTGAAATCCCAGAATTCCACTTTCATTCACGTGGGTAGTGAATGAATGTTCTGGGAGATGAACTCCATGAACCTGGAAATCACCAAGGTTGGGAAACACTGTGTTAGTCATTAAGTGCCCTGATTTATGTTGGCCAGATGCATCTCTGGTGTGCCTTCCAGCCTATTCCCAGCAGCGAAGCAATGCATATAATCTATAAGGCCTTTAGTTAATGGTGGCAAATACCATTCGCTACTCAGCAAAGGAACAGCTAGTGCAGTCAGATCACCATCATTTGGGGGGGGGCAGGAGGGGGGGTCTCTGAAATTGGTTTCTGGAACTCTCTTGTTCAGTCGGCAGTACTTAAATATCAATGCAAGACTTCACTATCATTGATTCACAAATGCATTTATTTTGAGAAACAAGTCTGGCTTTAGAAAGGACTTCCTAATGATCTTGCTCGCCTCCATAAGAGGCAAGGGCAGTTCACAATAGCTAAAAATCCAAAAGCACTTTCTGCGTTTTCCTGTTGTCATTCCAAAGAAACATTTCCTTCCTGAGATGCTTTTGCTAGGAGAATTGAATAGAAGATTAATGAAGCAGGGGTCATTCTTCAGCCATTAAACAGGAAAATCCCCTGGGCATTGTGAATTAAATTGTAAATAATTGTCAAGTGCCTGCACTTTCTTGTTCACATGTGTACATTTATTCACACAAAGAGACTTTGTTACAAGAAATGGAATTTATCTTCAATATACATGTTGTTAACCAAAATTGCTGAATCCATACAAAGCACCTTTGTGGTTTTAACTCTTCCCTACACTTCTACCACAACAAGCTGTTCTGGAAAGTAGGAGGAAATTGCACAGGTCGTTAAGCAAGAACCTCATGTGATCCTGACTTCCAGAGACATTTGGGAAGACTTCAATGGACTTTGCTTGTGGGAAGCTAGCAGGGAAGGTCACAAATCACAATCACTTGAATTGTGATTACATGACCACAGGGATGATGTGCTGGCCAAAACTTTAATGGCTCGTTGCAACTACCACTTGTTCGATGGTGTTAGTGTTGCAAATTTGAATTAAGTCTGACAATAGTGCAGATTTAATAGCTGGAAGCATTGAAGTCAATCATTGAATCTTTTATTATGGCCCTTAAGCCACAAAACACAGTATTTGTCAAATATGTAAGGTAGATAGAAACAGATACATCTAAATATATAGATATGAATAAAAAGGGGTCATACAATACAATAATATCATAAACACAGCAGCAGCAAGAATAATCCAAATATCAGTGACGATCACCCAAGATTGGCACTAATGGTCAGTCACTAGAACAAATAAAGGCTCAGAATTGGGCAACCTGTATAGATACATCAAATAGTTAGATAGAAGAAGGAACAAATAAACATTATACTCTCTGCCAGGGTATTTTTTTTTGTTTGTTTCATATACCGGTAAATGCCATCTGAGATTCCCAGTAAAGAGAGCAACTGAAAAGCATTTGGCCCAGGGATTCCATGGAACTATGCCCACATGGGCACATGCTTTTCTGTTGAGGGATGGTTTTGTAACATTCCTGAAACACCAAAATGTACTTTGAAATTAACTAGGCTGCCCTATGAAAATGGTTTTCTTCAATGAAATGAAGAGTATTTTTTTCTTCTGCAAAAACTGAAACCATGGGGCCGGGGGAGACGAGAGAGCTTATCTTTTTATTTCATTTTAAAACATCCATATAACATAGGTGTACCATATTTAGTTATGCACTTTCTTGCAAATCCTTCTCAAGTATAAGACCAGATCCATATGTTATCTGTGGAATATATTGATGCCAGTATCCTGTGATGCTCGCTGTGGTTTTTGAAAAAGTGGATCTTATCAGTGTTGTATGAAAGCCACTCAAACATTAAACTTTCCCTACATCAGGGCTGTCAAACTCATGGTCCGCAGGCCGGATGTGTCATGCGCTGGCCACCAATGTTCCCTCTGACATTGAAAATCGCTGCGTGGCAGTTGGAAACTGCTGCGCGGCGATTTCCTGTCAGGTGCGCGGCCACGCAGCAATTTTCCTTCTGACATTGAAAATCGCTGCGCGGCAGTTGGAAACTGCCACGCGGTGATTCCCTGTCACGTGCGCGGCTGCGCAGCCACGCAGCTTAGAGGGAACGTTGCTGGCCACCCCCATCTCTGGTTTGGTGAAGCGGGAAAAAGTTGTGATATGTCACGTGACAACATGTTGCAAGTTTGACACCCCTGCCCTACATCATGTGGTGCATGGGGAGTAGAAGAAAATGCTTCACTGTGTTTCTCAACCGTGACAACTTTTAAGTTGTGTGAATTTAAACTCCCAGAATCCCCCAGCCAGCTGAAATCCACACATATTAAAATTGCCACTGTTGAGAAATACTGGGCTATGATTAGATGTCCAGGACCAGTCTTCCCTATTGCTTGTTTTTTGTTCCTTTTATTTTAAGATAAATCAGTAGGAAATTTGGGATATTCTTCCTGCGTTCTTTCAAATGGTTTTGTGCTGGGGGCCCATTTTGTTTCTGGCCATTAAGACCTGCAAGAGAAATATGACAATGATGTGGCAGCATCAGTAAAACAAGTGAAACTCTTTTAAGTATTTGCTTTGTTATTTTTGGCGATGGAGATAAATGCTGAAAATAGGTGTTATAAGACTCCTCAAATTTGAATATACCTGTAACCATTTAAAAAAATTCGTGCCACTAGAATTTGCTATTTTGGTGTATCATATTTCAGAGGCATGATTTGTAACATGCTCTGGATTTTCAGAAATAGGTTTGGCAATATGTGTGTGCCTCTTGAATCCCAGGGTATCCATCCCTGCTTTACAGACAGAGTACTTAAATCTGCTGTGATGCATAGGTATGCCACTGTTAGAAACAGTCCAGCAAGATTCCTCCCTTCTTGAGTGTGTATTAGGTCTCTGATCCTTCAGTCATTTCCACCTTGTAGTCTTTCAATTTCCCATACCTCATACTTACAAAGGCTTAATTTACAGAGATGAGGAGATTCCTTGTAGATATAAGTTGAATTATAGAATTTCCTCTGAGTTTTTAGCCAGAGAAATTGCCTTTTTTTTTTTTAACAGCCAGGACTAGTTGAATGGTTGGTTCTTTGTACTCATTTTCTCATAATGAAACCTCTTAAGTGCTGGGTGCTATCCAAAAAGATAAAGAACCTTAATGGGCTTGTACAAAAGGCAATCAGGCTATTCAGCATTATCATCAGTAAAAAAAATCAGATGCCTAAAAGAAATAACTGAAGCAATCTCCATAACAAGGGTACAGCTTAAGTCAGCTTTCAACTAAGATTCTCAATTCCCAAAGAGAAGAAACTCTGTCTGGGATAGCCTCTGAAATGTTACTAAATTTACTAATTAGAGGAGCACAATCATGTCCAAAATGCTGTAATTGGAAGAGAACACTGTATTAGGTTATGGTGGTAAAAAAAAAAATTGGGAAACGGTTAGTGCCTTTTCTGATCTTTAATAACATTTGTTGGTTGAAAAATATGCAATTCCACTCCTTAATTTACTAAGTCATTCTACTGAACTAACAATCTAGGTGTGTTAAATAAATTAGCAGTCGGACCGAGGATCATCTTGAAAGATTTCTCCTATCACAAAATACTGTATTCCTTGGCAAAAAGTATGGGGTTGATTTCAGGGACGTTTTGCTTTGCATTGAATTGGCACTGCATTGGTGAAACCACACTTGGAATACTGGGTCCAATTCTGGTCACTACAATACAAAAAAGAAACCGAGACCCTAGAAAGAATGCAGAGAAGAACAGCAAAGATGATAAGACATCTAAAAGCTAACTCATACGATGAACAGTTAAGGAAATTGGGTATGGTATATGTGGCCTAAGAATTAGGGGTGACAGGATAGCAGTCTTCCAGTACTTGAGGGGAGAAAAGGGCAGGGGTGGACTTCAAAAATTTTAGCAAGGGGTTCTTTGCCTGGTTGCTGGGTGGGCGTGGCCATGGTGGGCGTGGCCTAGTTGGCCTCCTGCATCTCGGGGGGGGGGATTTTTGCCCTCCCTGGGCTCCAGAGGCTTTCCTCGAGCCTCCGGGAGGGCAAAAACGGCCTCCCCAGGCTCCGGAGGCCCTCTACCCGAACTTCCGGTAGGCCCGTTTTTTGCCCTCCCCGAGTCCCCGTGCGCGGCCTGCACTTACTTGCATCCAAAATGGGCCATGTGGGGACTCCTGGGAAGGGCAGGGTGGGCGGGGCGGGGCAAGCCAAGATTTGGGGGTTCTCCGAACTGCACAGAATCTTAGCTAGAGGTTCTCCCGAAGCCCTGCGAAACCCCAGCAGCCCACCCCTGGAAAAGGGGGTTGATCTATTCTCCAAAGCACCTGAGGGCAGGAAAAGAAGTTACAGGTGGAAGACCAAACGTAGGAGAAAATTCCTAATAGAACAATTATCAGTGGAACAGCTTACTTCCTTGAGTTGTAGGTGCTCTATCAATGGAGGTTTTCAAGAAGGATTGGACAACTTTTTGTCCAAGATGATACGGGGTCTCCTGTTTGAACAGGTGGTTGGACTAGAAGATTTTCGTAGTTCCTTCCAACCCTGTTATTGTATGTTCTATGAATTCAATTAAAATATGACCAGGATAGACACCATCTGCTATTTTTGGCTGAAAGTCAGAATCGTAATTGGAGCAATAGTAGGACTTTATAGCTCTGGAAGGACGAGAGCTACTGAATGTTATCCTTTGGAAGATTGCTGGGACTATTAAACCAGGGACAGATTGTGTTGCTTGGTGTTTGTGTTTCTCCTTCCAGGATATTTAAGGTATAATGTCAGATCATCAAAGCCCATGAGTAATTTTTATTCAAGGGAAGCCAAAGTTGAAGAATTCATTCAACATTTTAATTATTTAAGTTGTGTTCAGAAAAGGGCTGCATTTTCAGGCTTAAAAAATACACATACAGCATAAGCATAGTTGCAGTACGGTATCAGAATTGCTTCAGTATGTCATGAGCTTTACAAAGTGTTTTTTTCACACCCACCCACCCCAAGCATATTAGTAGGACACACACACACAAAAAAGGTATTTCCCTATTCATAGAGTCTTAATTCCAAACTTGAGTGTTTCCTTCATCATCATTCCTCTTGTATATTTGTGAGTGGCTTTGGATTGTTATTGCTGTGGGGACCATGTGCTGAATTTCTCAAGATCCATGAACATCATCACATAATATTAAAAATAAAAACAGGCAGAATCATTAGGAAGAATTACAGCAGAGAATCAAAACAAGGATAAAAAATGCTGGCGGATATTTTTTCCTAACTATGCTTGACCCTTGTTTGATAAGAGGCAAAGATTAAAATAAAAAGAAATTAATTCCTACAATTGCTTGCATCATGTATTTTTGTAAACCTGTTTACCAAAGTGCCACTGACATTTTCAATTTTAAGAAGTTCATTTAAATTTCTGCCATATTATGGTAGAACTTTTAATGATAACAATTTTATTGTCGGTAAAGTTGGAGCTCACAATTCTTATGATTCCATATTTTGAAGTTTGCAGTCTCAGAAAAAAATGGTGATAATGATGTTTTCTTCCAAATGAAAGTATTTAAATGTAATAGCTAAAACATTTTGCTTATTAGGAAAACAAGAAAATTTTATGAAGTTCCAAATGTATTATGCAGTCCAGTGCAGATTGAAAGTGAAATAATCTTGCAATATTTCTTGTTTTTATTTATCTACTGAATTTATAAGTATTATTTTTCCAGGAAAATAATAGTATTAATAATAATAGTAATGCTACTTATTCTTTTTTTCTGTGGTGAATTATTGGTACCTTCCTGCAGAAGGAAAGTGTGCAAATTTTTTTTTTGCACTGGGGCAATATTTTCCCCCCTGTATGAAGCAGATTTCATTAGATAAAGGAACAAAGGAAATACAATGAGGTATAGAACCACAAATAATCTTCTTGCTCATAGCTTTAAATTCATCTACATATAGCTATTAAAAATGTGAGGTTCAAATTTAGGAGATTAGCTGCATTCTAAAAAAAGTTTGAAATGTATATTGAACAGACAATTTCCTGTTTACTATTGCACATTAATTAATCACTGTAATATATTATTCCCAATCTAATCCTATTTTGGATCAATACTTTCTTTCATTGTTATGCTGGTTTTAAGACTAGTTGCTAATTTTCTAGGCAATTTGCACGCAGAGAATCCCACTTTAACAGTGATTAGAAAAGATAGATTAAAAATGTACAGGATAGTTTTTAGGCTTCAGAGACCCCTTCTGGTGTGATATTTTTTTATTCCTATAGTTTGATCTTGTAGAACATTGCTTTCCGTGTCCTAAGTCCAAGGATAATCACAAAGCTTTAAGCTTTTGAAGAGAAGCTGAGCCATTTAGATTTCAGAATCTGGATTAGATTCTGTGAAGTATTGTGACTGTTACTAAATAAGTCATTTTAACTGGTCTGGCACAGAAAGAAAAGCTGTACATGCAGCTTTATCCATTCTCTCCATGGCTGTGTAATCTTCAAGCCATTCTTAATTGGGTTTTTCTTGGCCAGACAAGGGATTTTCCTTCCCTGCTTGCAGTGGGGCATTAAGGTTATGGCACCTAGCCAGCCAAGCCAGCTTTAGCCACCTCTATATATACATACACACATATACCCATCTGCATAAGTACTATTTGTAGATTTGAATTTTTTAAATATTAGGATATCGGTGAACTAGTATCACGTAGAGCCTTAAACACTTCTGTTCTCCAGTAAAAGAAACTCTATACAGAATAATTTCTTTTTTCTGCCACATGTCTTATTTATGGGACTGATGTTCCTTCTTTGAAAACCATAACTGATTAGCTGCTTGGTGACTTTCCTTACACCACAACACTCCCAATTTTCTGTGGGATATAATAGAATGATCAAATTGGATTTGGATTCAAATCTTCACTTAGCCATTGGGTATCCACTATATTGCTCAACCCAACTGGTCTAAAACATTTATATATGCAATCTTGAGCTCCTGGAGAAATAAGGAATGTAAAATTCTCTGTTCTTTAACATTCCTTTTCACTTAATGTTCATGTCTCACTTAATGGCTGTTTTCCTGCTCACTCCTTCCACAGATTACCCCTTACCCCACCGCCATCCCTGGACACAGAGATATACAATATTGTTCCAAAACTGCCAACCACACTGCTTGCCCAGATCAATGCAGAAGGTCCAAAAGAGTGTTGGAATGACACCCGAGAATGTTCAGTTTGAGCTAATTTGGCTGTGGAGTACACAAGTGTGAATTAGAAAAAAAAAGTGTTTATTTCTCAATTGCAGATTAACTTACCCATCCCATGCATCTTTGGCCAGGTGGGAATCCTGTAGATGTGTCAATTTAGTGAACTTTCCACCTAGTAACTTCTGGGCTTTGTTGATGCTTGAGGAAGAGAAAAGTCATCTCCGCCAACATCACTCCAGCCAGAATATTCTCTGAGCAGCCGTTTCATGTCATTGTGCTTTGACTGTTCATCCTTCACTGGCTGCAAGAATAAGCTTCTCGCTTGGGCTGTGTTTTAACAACGTTGCACTGTAAAATCTGTCATTTTTCCCAAAAGTCAGAGTTCTAAAATAAACCTGTTGATTCCTTTCCCCTCCTCTCTCAGAGCATTAAGAAGAAGAACACCAGTAAGCAAGAGATGAGCACATATTTGCGCTTCATTGTCTCCCGGATGAAGGAACGGGTGAGTGTTGTACCATACAGTTGTGTGTAAGATTCTAAACAGATGGCTTTTTTGTATGTGTTTTGTCTTGCAACTTCAAATAGTTATAGGTAGTCCTCAAATTAACAATTGATTGCTTAAGACCATTTGAAGTTATAACAGACCTACCTTCAGGCTGCTTATGATCTGGATTTGAAGTTCTAACGGTCAAGTTTTCCCCATAGTCAGATGACTGAACTTTGGCCGCTTAGCAACATGGCTGTATTTATGGCCATTTGCAGTGTCCTGGGATTACACAACTGTGTTTTAACAACCGTTTTGATGAAAACTGGCATGTCTGGTTTTTAGCAAAACCACATCATAGTGAACATGGGTTCGCTTAATAACTTCCGTAGCCGCTTTATGACTACCATATTAACTTAATGACTGCTGCAAAAGTTGCAAATTGGGATAGGTCACGTGACATTTGTTTTACAACCATTACAACTTATAACCATAATGGGGAGGCTCCATTGTGGTTGTTTGTTGAGGACTATGTATAAGTCGGCTCTGGAAATGGAACAGGAATCATTTTCTACCTTCCCGTTTCCCCTTTCAGTATCTTTGTTTTATCCTCCTGTCCCCCTTCTTCACTCGAATAGATGAATTCTATTGCATATAGATGATATGAGCTGCTGTGGCCTAGAGGTGGAGCTCTTGCCTCACAATCAGGAGGTTGTGAGTTCGATCCTAGGTAGAGGCAGATGTAGGGTCTCCTGCTTGGGCAGGGGGTTGGACTAGATGACCTGCAAGGTCCCTTCCAACTCTGTTACTCTGTTAAATTCACCCAGGAAAAGGGGAATGGGAAAAAATATAACATAAAAAAATACATTTTGAGAGCCATATCTATGAATATGAACTGAAACCTTCCAGTTTCACTCCTGTTTAGAATACACTCTGTGTAAAGATGTGCGTAGTTCTGTTCAGCAGATGTTCACATTTGAG
>QLTV01001821.1:192474-215922 GCA_003457575.1 Thermophis baileyi
TTAGCAACATGGCTGTATTTATGGCCATTTGCAGTGTCCTGGGATTACACAACTGTGTTTTAACAACCGTTTTGATGAAAACTGGCATGTCTGGTTTTTAGCAAAACCACATCATAGTGAACATGGGTTCGCTTAATAACTTCCGTAGCCGCTTTATGACTACCATATTAATTTACTGACTGCTGCAAAAGTTGCAAATTGGGATAGGTCACGTGACATTTGTTTTACAACCATTACAACTTATAACCATAATGGGGAGGCTCCATTGTGGTTGTTTGTTGAGGACTATGTATAAGTCGGCTCTGGAAATGGAACAGGAATCATTTTCTACCTTCCCGTTTCCCCTTTCAGTATCTTTGTTTTATCCTCCTGTCCCCCTTCTTCACTCGAATAGATGAATTCTATTGCATATAGATGATATGAGCTGCTGTGGCCTAGAGGTGGAGCTCTTGCCTCACAATCAGGAGGTTGTGAGTTCGATCCTAGGTAGAGGCAGATGTAGGGTCTCCTGCTTGGGCAGGGGGTTGGACTAGATGACCTGCAAGGTCCCTTCCAACTCTGTTACTCTGTTAAATTCACCCAGGAAAAGGGGAATGGGAAAAAATATAACATAAAAAAATACATTTTGAGAGCCATATCTATGAATATGAACTGAAACCTTCCAGTTTCACTCCTGTTTAGAATACACTCTGTGTAAAGATGTGCGTAGTTCTGTTCAGCAGATGTTCACATTTGAGACAAGCTTGAACAACTTTCAGCTAATCAGAAGAAAATTTTCTCGCTAACAGTTGGGCACATATTAAATGCCATGCCTGTCGAAGAGTCACAGCTTAAGTGGTCTCGTGCAAGGGATTTGCACATGAACCTGGATCCACGTGTCTTCTCTGTTTCAGCATCTCCCATCCTTTCTAATCCTACCCATTGTTCAGAGACATATTTGTTGGCAATTTTTTTACAGCTGAAGTCCAAGAAAATCTATTCCACCTATTTTCGAATTTGATTTTAAATCAGTCTTTCTACAGGGCTTTTATTTTTTTATTTTTATTTTTTATTTATTTTTTTAATTATTTTTCTCCACAATACATCCATACATATACCATAGTTCATAGCAGAATATACATAGTTATACATTTCTATTCCATAAAACATAAACCAGCATCCTAATTTGCACCTTTTATACTTCTGTTGCCCGTCTGTTTTTCCCTTTATGTCATATCACTCCCCTCCCTCCCCTCTCTCTCCTTCTCTCCCCTCTCCCCTCTACCTTCTTTCCCTTTCTCTCCCACTTCCCTACTTCCCTCCTCTCCCCTACAAGGCTTTTATTGTGCATCCTCCACCACTCTTCCTTAGAACTTTTTATAGTGTCCAGGGTTCATTTTCCATTTAATTTTCTATTATTTCAGTTTTTGTCCAGACACAAAATTTGTGATGATGGAATAAATAAAGTAACTGCATAGCTTCATGATTTTGAAATTTAGTGGTTTAAAGGAATATTTGAAAAGGACAAACCAAACTCTTAATTCTTAGCAATACAGTTAAATCTCAATTTGCCAAATTCTGTTTTGATGTATTATTAATCTTCCATATAATGTTTTATCCACCGTGTCTCTCCGTATGCATTACTTAAAAAGTCAGTATTTTCAGCCATCAGAACTCTTGATTGGAAATATTGGCGAGAAAAAATTAACTTTTTAAGAATTGCTGATTCAATATGTCAAACTTTACAAGATGAATGATTGTTTGAAAACTTAAAATACACTTTTGGGAGAAAATAGATATTATAATATTAAAATCTATTAAAATAGAATTATAATATTAATGCATATAAAAACATTTAGGGTTTTTGTTTCTTGATTATGCCTTTCAAATCGCTACATGTCAATCTTTTTGGAGTAGAACTGTTTAAAAACTTTAATTTGTAAACTGGCATGTAATTCAAATGCTTACGAACTTTTTAAAGTCTATGTTATTCTTCTTTCTTGTCGGAATGACAGGTTTCTAAACCAGTATTTTCTGTCAATTTTTAGGCTATTGATCTAAACAAAAAAGGCAAAGACAACAAGCATCCAATGTACCGTCGACTAGTACACACAGCCGTTGATGTTCCAACCATACAAGAGGTATGTTCCTATATAGTTCTGAGCTACATGCAACAGAAGAATATTGGCAGTTTTCAGATTAATCTCATTTTTGGACGCCCAATATCCCATTTTATTCAGTTCTATCTGGAAGCAGTTTGTATGAGTTACTTAGGAGAAGGTCTAACTTGAAAGGACCACTGGGTCTTCTTTATATGGAAATGCTTTAGGATGAAAGACAAGACCAGAAGCAAACTAAAGCTACTCATTGCACAATTTCACAACTTTAAGCTCTCATAAATTACTCTGTAGAAACTGTAATAGAATAGAATAGAATAGAATTTTTTATTGGCCAAGTGTGATTGGACACACAAGGAGTTTGTCTTGGTGCATATGCTCTCAGTGTACATAAAAGATAACTTCGTCAAGAATCATAAGGTACAACACTTAATGATAGTCCGGGTACAAATAAGCAATCAAATCATAGTAGGAACCAGTCAATGTAAGTCGTAAGGATACAAGCAACATTCATACAGTCATTAGTGGGAGGAGATGGGTAATATAAACATAGTTTTACATGTGTGCTTATTCTGATTGCTGGACAACGCTAATGAATGTTATAAATAATTCTGTTTCAATCTATATAGAAAGTAAATGAAGGAAAATACAGAAGTTATGAGGAATTTAAAGCAGATGCACAACTTCTTCTACACAACACCGTGATTTTTTATGGAGGTAGGTAGGGACTGATTGGACTTAAAAATAAGATCTTCAAGGAAAGGACATCTTGAGAGTAGAATTGATTATAAAGAATAGAGAGTGAGTGAGAACTTTACATTGTGCTCACTTTTACTTCTCCCTCAAAGCTGAATTAGACAAAGTCATGAAGTTTAAGCCAACATGATGGGTCCGTATTATTTCCATTATTAGAAAGCAGATACTTGAATGGAGAATGCACTTGTCATGGGCTTCCCAAAATGCATCACAAGGAATGTTGTAGGAACAATTTGTGAAATGCACATAGTTCTTCCTTACCAACTGTCTTGTTAATGACTGTTCAAAGTTACGATGGCATATGGCCGTGATGGCGAACCCATGGCACGTGTGCCACAGGTGGCATGCGGAGCCATCTCTGTGGGCACGCGAGCCGTTGCCCTAGGTCAGCTTCACCGTGCGTGCGCCGGCCAGTTGATTTTCTGCTGGCCCCACCCACACCTCCCCTCCTAGAGTCTCCACACAGCCCGTTTTGGATGTGAGGTAAGTGCAGGGCTCACGTGGAGGCTCTGGGAGGGCGAAAAATGGGCCTCCCGGAAACGGGCCGTTTCCGGCCTCCGGAGGGCCAGGGGAGTCCATTTTTGCCCTCCTGGAGGCTTCAGGAAAGCCTCCAGAGCATGGGGAGGGCAAAAAACAGGCCCACCGAAAGTCCGGAAATGGGCCGTTTCTGGCCTCTGGAGGCTTCAGGGAGGCCTGCTAGGCCCAGAATGGGGCAGGGGGGGGGATCGNGTACGGGGGGGGGGCAGAGGAGTGTGCGGGGGTCATGCGCGCATGCACGGGGTAGGGCACCGCGGGGGGTTGCGTGCACATGCGCGGGGGCGGAATGTGTGTGGGGCATTGCATTATGGGTGTGGGCGCGCGATCATGCGTGCGTGCTTTCGGCACCTGAGGAAAAAAAAGGTTAGCCATCACTGGCATATGGCAACCAATTATTGCCTTTATAACCAATGCGCTGTAATCATGTGATCACCATTTGTGTGTTTCACGACTCGCGTGCGACAGGTAGAGTTAATAGAAAAGGCAAAACTAAAATTGTAAGTTGAAGTCATGTGATGTTTCACTTAATGACCAAAGAGGAAGTGAGATCATACATTCATTGTGGTCATATGTTTCATTTAGTAATTTGTATCACTTAGTAATATAGTTGCTGTCCAGTGGTGAAATGTAAAAGTTTTCCCTACCGGTTCTGTGGGCTTATTTTGTGGGCGTGGCTTTGAGGGTGATGTGGGCGTAGCTTCAGGTGGGTGTGGCTTGGTGGTCAGGTGACTCGTTGGGCATGCTTGTTGGTCAGGTGACCGGGTGGGCGTGCTTGTTGGTCAGGTGACCGGGTGGGCGTGGCCAACTTGTAAAATGTGGTGGAACTCACTTAACAATGCTCTTGCTTAGCAACCAAAATTTTGGGCTCAATTGTGGTCATAAGTTTTCTTCCTCCTTTCCTTTCCCTTTCCCTTTGCCTTTGCCTTTGCCTTTGCCTTCCCTCCTTTCCTTTCCTTCCCTCCCTTTCCCTTTCCTTCTTTCCTTTCCCTCCTTCCTTTCCTTCTTTCTTTCTTGTCTCTCTCTCTCTCCTTTCCTCTTTCTTCCCCCCCCCCTCTCTCTCACACACACACACACCTGGTCTGGGCACATAGACAGAGCCCTTCCCAGGGAGTTCTCCTGCGTGGACACGCCCGGCAGCAGCAGTGATGGTGGTAGAGGCAGAGTTTGCCTGGGCTGTCTGCCATCCCAGAACCGCGGCGCGCGTGGGGGAGTTTTCCAGCGCAGCGCACTTTCGGGATGGCGGAGAGCTTGCTTGGGAGAGCCAGCGGCGGGGGCAGAGATTGCTTGGGAGAGGCCAAGGAAGCTCTCCGCCATCCCGGAAGCGGCGGCGGTTTACCTGTTGAGGCTCCGGGCCTCAGCGCGCCAAGCTGGAAGGGAGGCAGCCAAGCAGGCAGGCAGGAAGGACCGTGGCCCTGAGCCTCAACAGGTAACCCGCCGCTGCCTCAGTGCCCGCCGGGAGCCTCTTCCTCCGCCGGCTTGGCACGCCAAACTTCCAGCAGTGGGAAGCAGCCCGAGAGCCGGGACAGGTGCCCCACATGCTTAGCGGCCAAGCCCCACACGCCTCTCTGCCTCCCGCTTCGCCTGCCTTCTCCTCCTGCCAGGCGGGGAGGGAGGGCAGCGAGAGGGATGGCAGCGGCCCCTGCCAAGCGCAGCGCACGGAGGCGGCAGGCAAGGCGTCCCCAGCACACCTGTTAATCTGGCCGGCCACGTGACTACAAGTGTGGCGCGGAAGCTGCTGGCGGCCAGGAGGGCGGCAGCCCTCCGCGCGGGGAGAGGGCCAGGCTGTGCTTGGCAGGGGCCGCCGCTCTCGCTGCCCTCCCTCCCTGCCTGGCTGCAGACATTCGCCTGCCCTGCCGAAGCAGCGCTGCCACCGTTCACTTTTGTTTCGCAGCGGGAGAAGGAAGAAAGCGGACAACGAGAGCGGCAGCCGCTTCCAAGCGCAGACCTGGCCCTCTCCCCGTGCGGCCAGCAGCGGCTTCCGCGATGGAGGCAGCACGCGGCTGTGAAGGACCCTCACCGCCCGCCCTCCCGGTTCGCTTTCTTCCTTCTCCTGCCGCCGCCCCTCTTAGCCCCAACGCAGCAGCTGCATCTCCCCCAAGGGCCGCCCACTCACCCACTGGCCGGGCCTGGCAAGAAGTGGCACGTCTCCCGTCACAGGCTGGACACCGACTTCGGAAGGCAAGCGGGCGTGGGAGACCGCCGGGAAGGCCGCATGGAAGGCCGCCAAGCATGGCAGGGCTGTGGGGAAGGGAGTAGGCTGCTACCTCCTTTCCCTGCCGCCCCGACGTGCTTACCTGTCTTCCACGTGGCCTTCCGCTTGCCTGCCTTTGCAAGCTGGCCACGGGGACACCAGGAAGGCTGCATGGAAGGCAGGAAAGCATGTTGGGGCTGTGGGCCAGGGGGAATGAAGTAGGGAAGGCAGGCTGGGACGGTGGGGGGGGGGCAGGGGCAGCTAGGTAGGCCATGACTTCGCAGGCTTACCTGGCAGGCAGATCAGGGGCGCAGCGCTTCAGGCAGGCAAGCTGCAGAGCGGAGACTAGTGCGGCAGGGCGAGCGAGCGGCAACTGGTGGACCAGTTCGGGAGCGTGGCCAGCCAGCCATCACTACAGGCTCGGCGAAGCACCGGCGGCCACCGCTACCGGTACGCCCAATCCGGTCTGAACTGGGAGCATTTCACCCCTGTTGCTGTCCCAATTGTGGTTGCTAAGCAAGGACTATGTATAGGTCTTTTATTTAAGCCAGCACATCTTTTCTTATGTTTTTCTTTTTTATTAATCTTATTCAGAAATATTTAATTTTCTTTACACCATGAAATATTGAAGCAGATCTTTAAAATATTTGCCAAAAAGAAGAATGCTTGGCATGTACAATCTTTGGTTATTTAGTTCATTAGAGGGAACTCAGGTCTTACAAGCTGATGGAGCCCAGTTCCTCCAGAATTCAATTGCCAATTGTTTTTCACCATATTATTTACAAAGTCTTAGATGTTTGTGGGTGTGTGTTCTTTTTACAGTGGACAGTGAACAAGCTGATATAGCCAGGATGCTTTACAAAGATACCTGCCATGAGGTAAGTAATATTTAGTCATGTTGGTGACTTCTGGACAATTGTTTTATCAGTTTCCATATACCCGCGGTGTCATTTGTTTTGAAAATTGTTCTGGAAATCAGAAACAAACTTAAAAAACACACACTGCATTTTGATAGGTTAAAGTTCAGAAACTAATTCCCCATGTAATTCCAAATTCTTATCATGAGTCAAAAGAGCTAATTTTTAAAAGCTAAATAACATTTTTATCTCATCTGTGAACAATAACATAAATAAACATAAGTAAAGAAAATTAGAAAGATTTTACATGACTGCTATATTGGTACCTCTTTTAGAACAGGTTTTCTTTCAAAAACAAATTCACATTTTGATTTCAATGAAAAGCTAAAACACCTAAACAATGATGGTGGATTATACTCCAGATATTTTAAAAGATAAAAGGTACCAGAATAATTAGAATGCACCAATATATTTATGTGTGGCTATATGATTTACCTGTATTGAATAGTTGTGTTTCATCCTTAGAATAAATAAAGGTTCTCAACAACTTTTTGTTCAGTTTGTACTACTAATATGTTTCTGAAATTATTAGAGGCCAGTTAAAAATCTTACCTATGCATCTTACCTTCAAAGAATAGTGGATACACTATATATGATTGACAGCACAGAATTTATTATTCAGTTTTCGGAAAATAGAATTACTTTTGGCTTGGATCCTAAGTTATGGATAAGTATCCAGTTTCCTTTGATAAACTGGTACTAGGTTGGCAGAATGGAAAGACCAATGGTTACTACTTTGGTTCGTCAAAGTTTAATAATTTCCTTTAAAATTTGACTGAATATTTTTTATATATAATACAATATGGAAAGGTCTGTTTTTACTTAATTTTTCCTTTCCTTTTCTCCTTTTTGTGGGTTTTTTTAATGAAACAAATAAATTTTCAGAGAAACAGAATGAGAAAAAAAAACTAATTTACAATTTTAGTTCTGCATTCCAGCATTTCAGAACATATGATGACAAGTGTTTTTCTCTTTTTCCCCCTCAGTTGGATGAACTTCAGCTTTGCAAGAACTGTTTCTATCTATCAAATGCGCGTCCTGACAATTGGTTCTGCTATCCTTGTGTAAGCTTACTTTTTCTCACAACTGAAATATGGAATCTGCTGCCCCAAAAAATGGTGATGGAAATTAATCCCAGCTGTCTTAAAGAATGGGATTCATTGAGGATATAAATACAGCTATTAGACAAATAGAGGACGCAGTGGCTCAGTGGCTAAGATGCTGAGCTTGTCGGTAGTTCGGCGGTTCGATTCCCTAGTGCTGCGTAATGAAGTGAGCTCCCGTTACTTGCCCCAGCTTCTGCCAACCTAACAGTTCGAAAGCATGTAAAAATGCAAGTAGAAAAATAGGAACCACTTTTGGTGGGAAGGTAACAGCGCTCCGTGCGCCTTCAGCGTTTAGTCATGCTGGCCACATGACCACGGAATCGTCATCAGACAGCGCTGGCTCTTCGGCTTAGAAACGGAGATGAGCACCGCCCCCTAGAGTCGGGAACGACTAGCACGTATGTGCGAGGGGAAGCTTTACCTTTTACCTATCAGACAAAATTGTGAAAAAGTTAGTTCTGTAGCCACCACTAGGTGGACCCATCTTCATACCAGTACAAAGATAAGACCAGTTGTCCCAGTCAGAGATCACATTTTTATATTTCCTTGACTACAGTGGTCAATTCCTGTCTACCTGGCATTGGGGAAAGGATTGATGCTATAATAAAGCCTTGCCAGTATTTTCCTGGCTTAAGGGCTCACAGAGTAAAAGCATTCCTTAGAGAAAGTGGATGAACACTCTGTATTCTCAAAATAGCAATCTATAATTCATTCGGTGTGCTTGTACACTGCCAAGACCACCTGTAGTGAGCAAACCAGCTTATCAGTTTTTGTATGTTGTGCAAAGAAGGCCAGAATCTTCCATTTTAGAAGTCATAATTTCCAAATTGTGGAATAAACACTAGTTAAGCATTCAGAAACATTTGTTTAAACCACATTTTTTGACGCTTGCCTGTGAGGTTTAGTTCACCTGCACAGCTTCCTCAATATCATCAGATGTTTCCCGTGCATGAAGCAACACAATGCCAATTTTTGCTGATAAGAAGGAACATTTATTTACTTAAAGGCTCAATGAAACTGAGTTTCTTTGTTCTAAGTTAACAATGCTTAGAAACTGCCAGCACAATGATAATTTGTTATACCATGTGAGTATGGTCTGTTAAACTATGCTGATACTGGTGTTATGTAGATCAAACTTTTTAAAGTGTTGATCACTGTTGTTAAGACTTAGTTAAGACTCTGTCATGGATAGGTTTTGTTGTTGAGTCCTTGGTGCTCTCTCCGTTTGGTTGTTTTCTTGTAAACTTTTCATAACCCAGCTAGGCAAGCCACTTGTATATATGAACAGATACCAGAGCCCACTCTCTTGCAGCACTGATGATGTTAGCTAGTTGGGTAATGGAATGTCTGCAAGAAAACCACCAAGGACATCGCAGTTCAAACCTGAACTCCAAATATTCTCTTGAGTTGGTAAGCTTTATTTTCATGATTTGACATGGTTATACCTAACACCTGCCAAGTCAGAAATACTTCTGTAACTGGTACCATATTCCTTTAATTTTTAGATACCAAATCATGAACTGGTGTGGGCCAAAATGAAAGGCTTTGGATTCTGGCCTGCAAAAGTCATGCAGAAAGAAGACAATCAAGTTGATGTTCGCTTTTTTGGCCATCACCACCAAAGGTATTTTCATTCTTGCAGTGTCTCTTGTATACTGACACAACCAGCACACCCCTGGGTGTGGTTAATGGTGTGGATTCAACCCAGACTGATGCAGGTTCAAATTCACTTGAACTTTGACCCATTCTTTCTCAGGCCAATCAACCACACTGGATTGCCTTTGCAAGATGAAATTGGAGGTGGAGATGTTGTGGAGCTTCAACTGGAGGAAAAAGATCTAACAAATAAACAACAGTGCGCTTCCCTTTCTAGGTGTGGTGAAATGTCTGGATTCCTAGGAGGGAAAGGCTGCATTCCTGGGGACTAAAAGACAGCAGAATTTAAACAGTTTGGTTGAGGGAAAGAGAGTTAAGATAGCTCCTCCCTAGAGAATTTCAGATTATATCTCTAGTGATGGAAATGGTTGCTTTAGTTTGGCGAGATTTCTGTCTATGGGTGAAGGACAATCAAGGACACTGCTTGAAGGTCACTCTGTGTCTTGATTTTTTTCGGTGCCTGATACTAAGGCTCAGTAAAGTTCTAGCGTTCTCTTAACCACAGAAGCCAGCTGGGACCAGTCACTTTCAGGCACCCTAGTCCAGCTCATAAAGTGGTTTTGGTAGGAGAAACAGGAGTAGGGAATCATTGCATATGTCATCTTGAGCTGAACAAAATAAAGTGAGATATAAAGCCATTAAATAACTGCATGTTTTGTCTTCCTGACATTTGTGACATTAGACAATCTGAATCCTAAACAGAACCTGCCAAAGAATTTGCTTCTTAAAATTGAAAGAGGAATGCAGTTATTAGTCAGCTTACAACTGGTTATTAATGACTTCAAAGTTACAATGGCACTGAAACAAGTGACCTGTAACTAGTTGTCACACTTATGACTGTTGTAACATCCCCACAGTCATATGTTCAAACTTTAGGAGCTTTGCAACTGGCATGTACATATTTTCAGCGGTTGCAGTGTCCAGAGACCAGGAGTTGCAACATTTCTAGGAGGCTTCTGACAAGCAGAGTCAATAGGGAAAGCCAGGCTCACTTAACAGCCACTTGATTCACACAGCAACTGTAGTGATTCGCTTAGCAACATGGTCAAAAAGTGAATCGTGCCCCATTTGCAAAGTTGTTGAGAGTTACCTGTAGTCTTTAATATAATTCAGATTCATTTTTTTTCCTATACCATAAGCTGTGATGTCATTGTGGAGCACCTAGATACTAATAAAGTTAAACATATTGAGAAGCTGTAATTGCACATAGAAATAATTGTTGCAGTTTGGACTAGGAGAAAATGAAAAATGAAATAGAATTAAAATTAAAATTGGGAGTGTGTGAAGAGTATGGCAGGGCGGGGGAGACTCAATGTTGTATCTATGACCTCGCCATCAAAACCCAATGGAGAAGACTCTTTTCATCATTTAGGTAAGATTTGCGCTCTTAGAGTTGAATGGATGTTTGGCATAGAAAAGGATGATTTGAAAACTGAATTGGCAGCCACCTTCAAAGGATGTGCTTAAGTGTATCTTTTCATTTTCATTGTCGAGGGCCTGGATTCCTTCAGAAAATATTCAGGATATCACCGTTAATATACATCGGCTACACGTAAAACGTAGCATGGGCTGGAAAAAAGCATGCGATGAGTTAGAGCTACATCAGCGTTTCCTTCGGGATGGCAGATTTTGGAAATCCAAAAATGAGGATAAAGGAGAGGAAGAAGCAGAATCAAGCATTTCTTCAACCAGTAACGAGCAAGTGAGTAGATGGGTTGAATTATCCCAGTTTATATACCATATTTTTCGGAGTGTAAGACGCACCTTTTCCCCCCCCCAAAAAAGAGGGTGAAAAACTGGGTACGTCTTATACTCTGAATGTAGCCCTGCGCATTTTCGGGTGGTTCCAGGTGGCGGGGATCCTCACTTCCACTCGGATTTTGATAACGAGCAGCACAGATCTTTTTATCTGTTTAAAACAAACCCTATCACCCTACGCGCATTTAACGGTGGGTGGGGTAGGGTATGATTTTCATGGGGGCAGAAGAGGGACTTGGTACCGAAGGTTCCACTCCCGAGACGCTCCCATCTTCCTACCTATAGCCTATAGCCGTAGGCGTTAAAAGCCTGGCTTTCTCGCAGCAAGGCCCAATAGAGACATAGCACTTCAGTCCTCCTAGACGCTGCCATCTCATAAACACAGTTCCGGACTTCCCGGCAAGCCCCTGCGCCTTTGCTGCCTCAGTCGGAGCCTGATTCCGCAAGCGGCTCGGAGAAGCGTGGAGGTCGGGACTCGGTTGGCGAAGCGGGCGTGCACAAGGGGTGTAAGGCAAGGCACTGCCACCCGAAAACACTGTTGCCACGATCTCCGCTGCCTGGAACCACCCAAAAACGTGATGCTCTTTTTTTGCCTCCACACGCCCCGTTTTTGGATTCGGGGAGGAAAGCATTTTGCATAGCAGGGAAGGGGCGTGGGTGGTTGATCGGTCATTTGAAGGGGAGGGGGAAGATGCACACTCTTAACTTTGCACGCGCCGTGGTCGGTGTTGGAGGAGGAGATGCGGAGGAGCTGGGGGTGCTGATGCTCTGGTCCTCTGCCCCCACCCCCACCCTCAGGCTGACCCTATGACTTTGTCTCCCTGGAATGGCTGCAGCAGTGGCTGGATGAATCGACGCCTTCCAAAGCAGCGGAGATCTCCAGGCAGCGGAGATTGCCGGGGAGGAAAGCATTTTCAGGTGGCAGGAGGAAACTGTTTTCGGGCTGCGATCCCCTCCCCGAATCAAAAAATGGGGCGTGCCGCATGCGGCCAGTGGGAGCCACTCACCCCTTGACTGCTGCTTTGAGGAGGTTGCAGACGGACGGGTGCCGCTTTTGCCAATGGGGATTCCTCGGGTCGCACCTCGCCTCTCCAGATGCAGCTCCGAAAACAGTGCTGGGGAAGGTGCGAGGGGGGTGGCAGTTCCATCTGCCTGGTATTCCTTTGCCTTTGTCTTGTAGAAGTGCAGCTGCACCCGGATAAGATCTCCACCGTCAAGCGGGTCTCGGAGGACGTGGCCGACTACTTCTACAAGTGATACGGGGGAGGACCTAGGCTGAAGGGGGGGGCGCCATCCAGGATAAGCCCGGGGTTTGGCCCTGGCCTCCTCCTCCTTCTTGGTGTGATCCCCTCTGCTTTGGGGGGGAAGGAGCAAGGAAGGAAAGGCGAAGGAATACCAGGCAGATGGAACTGCTTATGCTCTTGCAGAGAAGGGAGGGAGCCTTCCAGCTCTGCAGGAGATGTGATCTCTCACACTGTTGCAAAATTGGCGTTGCACCTCACTGGTGTGTTGCCACATTTGTCAGTTTCCTCCCTCCCCCCACCCAGCCCCCACAGATCGCGGCAACAGTGTTTTTGGGTGGCAGTGCCTTGCCTTATGCCCCCTGCGCAGCGCCCAAAAACGTGTTGCTCTTTTTTTGCCTCTGCATGCCCCGTTTTTGGAATCGGGGAGGTAGCGGAGATCTCCAGGCAGCGGAGATCATGGCAACAGTGTTTTTGGGTGGCAGCACCTTGCCTTATGCCCCCTGCACAGTGCCTGATTCGCTAACCGAGTCCTGACCTCCGCGCTTCCCCAGGCCGCTTGCGGAATCAGGCTCCGACCGAGGGAGCAAAAGCGCAGGGGCTTGCCGGGAAGCCTGGCATCGTGTTTACGATATGGCAGCGTCCAGGAGGACTGAAGTGCTGCATCTCTATCGGGTCTTGCTGCGAGAAAGCCAGGCTTTCAACGTGCTTCCCAGGCCACTTGCAGAATCAGGCTCCAACCGAGGCAGCAAAGGCACAGGGGCTTGCTGGGAAGCCCAGAACTGTGTTTACGAGATGGCAGCATCCAGGAGGACTGAAGTGCTGCGTCTCTATCGGGCCTTGCTGCGAGAAAGCCAGGCTTTCAACACCTACGGTTATAGGTAGGAAGACGGGGTCGTCTCGGGAGCGGAGCCTTCGGTGCCAAGTCCCTCTTCTGTCCCCATGAAAATCATCCCCCTCCCACTCCAGTTAAATGCGCGTAGGGTGATAGGGTTTGTTTTAAACAGATAAAAAGATCTGTGCTGCTCGTTATCAAAATCCAAGTGGAAGTGAGGACGCCGCTGATCCTGATGCTGGTAGGCAGAGGCAGAATTATTTTTTTCTTGTTTTCCTCCCCAAAAATTAAGGTGCGTCTTATACTCCGGTGCGTCTTATACTCCGAAAAATACGGTAGCCCAGTTGCAGTTGATTATTGAAGCTCGGCTGTTTCTTTAATCTGCTTTTTCTTACCGCAGATCTGAAAATCCGTAAATCAGTTATATGGAAAACTGTGCACCAGATTCCGGATCTAGCATAGTCTGTCTTTACCCTGCTTTTAATCGCTGTATTTGATCAAAACATTTGCAATAAAAGCAATTCTTCCCTCTTTGGAGTAATTCTAGAATTGGCATCATTGTTTGTACCTGAAGTACAAATTTTAAATCTCTTCTGGAAGCCATTGTTTGCTTATTTTTAAATGCATAGTTTATAGAGTGATTCACGTTGGATTCAAATCCCAGAACAGTTGTGGAGTTTAGATTTTGTTTGCATTCTTGTTGTTTTAGATGGATGAAACTAATAGCCTCCTTTGTTGGGTTTTGTATCTCTGCCTGCTTTGTTCCAACTTCATTACAGAAACAAGTTAGAGCGTGCTTCTGTTCTGTTTCCTCAGATAAAAAAATTCCAAGCCCTCTTGGTAATGGACTTTTTTTTTATGTACTCTAAAAACTTATGGGCATAGCAATTAAGAGGGCGAGGCACCTTGGTAGCTAGCTATATTAATTTGAGAGCTGGGATTTTACCAAATTTTGCAATTCAATTCATGGCCAAACATAGCTGATAATGAGAAACATTTACTTCATTAGTTGCATTTTTAAAAAAATTTAAGTCAGCGTTTTTGTAACAAAAAAGACTGGCTTCTTATTGACAATTCTAAATGAGTATTTTCTTTTTATTTATTTATTGTTTCTTAATCCATTTTCCCAGCTAAAGGTTACTCAGGAACCAAGAGCAAAGAAAGGAAGACGCAATCAAAGTGTGGAACCTAAAAAGGAAGTAAGGAACAGCATGGCAATTAAATACATGCACTTGTGGGTGAGGGAGAAAACATTATTCAAGCATTTTTCCTTCTGACTGTTTACAAATTCATTTTCTTCATGTTTTATAACTCAGAAAAGTGATGATCATTTCTTGAAAGAGCATGTTTTAATCTGTTTTTATTTTCTTCATTTGGAAGTATTGTTTTATTTCATTTTTTATACTAGCCATATACTCCAAATAGGATCTTTCTTATAATTTCGAGTAGTGATTTGGAATTGATTCCAACCTATCCATCCTTAATAGAGATAGAATGTGAAGCTATAAGGTTTCATCTGGTTCACTTCTGCCTATCTATAATTTAGCTTTGCCAGTGTTAACATGCAAAGATGAGCTTATGTTTTAATCAGAGTTCGAATCCTTGTTTGGACCAGTTGGCAAAAAGAAGGGGGGGAAAATGGCGGATATATGCATTAAGAATACATGTATGGACCCCTTCAATTGCTGAGTATCTTCAGAGTTGCCTAAATTCCTATTCTGTATGGTTATAATACTAGTTTAGAGGCATGGCTCAGTGACTTAATGACGCTGGAAATGGTCTCAGCTCCGGCGGTCCGAGCCCTAGCATTGCAAAGCAGAGTAAGTTCCTGTCACTTGCCTCAGCTTCTGTCCACCTAACAGTTTGAAAGCATGTTCTATGCAAGTAGATTGGTAGGCTTCATTTCTAACATTTCGTTAGAGAGATGCACTCTTTGCAGGCAGTCAGATTCCTGACGCCTCTGAACCTTCCCGGTTGCCTGTTTGCAAGGCAGCTCTGGGAAGGAAAGGGGCCTTGGGTGATGCTGCAGGAAGACCTACTTGTCTTTCTCTCTGGTGTGAAGCCAGCTCACCCTTCTGGGGCACACCTTGGGAAATGCACAAGCGTGTCCTGTAACAGAGCTGATACCTTGGCAATTCAAACTACTATTCTGCCATAGCATTGTGGTCTCTTAGCTATTGTAACAATGCCATACAGTAATAGTAATAACAGTTAATGGAGATATGCAAAACTTAGTAATTTGGAAACCAGTAATGATATTTTATAATGACGGATCCTTGGTGCTGTCTGAGCTTACTTGTTTTCTTGCAGACGTTTCATTACTCTAACTAGGTAACATCATCAGTGCACTGATGATGTTACCTAGCTTGGATAATGAAATGTCTGCAAGAAAATAAGCAAGATCAGAGAGCACAAAAGGACCCCTCATTTCAACCCTGAGCTACAAATGTTCTCCTTTATTGATATTTTATAATGCATATGTGGGCTCCTTGGTGCTGTCTGGGTTTTTCCTTGCAGACATTTCATTACCCAACTTGGTAACATCATCACTGCTGCATTGATGATGTTATCTAGTCGGGTAATAAAACACCTGCAAGAAAACAACCAAGCTCAGAGAG
Source organism: Thermophis baileyi (assembly GCA_003457575.1). Taxonomy (NCBI): domain Eukaryota; kingdom Metazoa; phylum Chordata; class Lepidosauria; order Squamata; family Dipsadidae; genus Thermophis; species Thermophis baileyi. Next base: position 208,186 of record QLTV01001821.1, read on the forward strand.
CATCAAGAATCCCCCTGTTCAACCTAAGCTGCAACTATTTTCTTCTATCAATATCATAATGCATGTGATTTCTCCCCCCCCCATTGTATGAAATAATGGTGGAGTCATTGGCATGATTATGTTTTAATTGTACAATGTAGCATTACATTTTTGTCTTTAAAGAACACCACAGTTAATTTTTACCTAAGTAATATTTGTAATTATGTTGATTCAATACACATTTTTCAGTCTTTATCTCTCTGATCTAAATGGTTGTAGTCCTTCTCATTGGCCATGTTAGTGACACCTTCTTTGTTATGTTAGGAGCCGGAGCCTGAAACAGAAGCAGTCAGTTCAAGTCAGGAAATTCCCACAATGCCTCAACCCATTGAAAAAATTTCAGTCTCAACCCAGACCAAGAAATTAAGTGCCTCTTCCCCTAAAATGCTGCACCGGAGCACCCAGACAAATAACGATGGTGTGTGTCAAAACATGTGCCATGAGAAATACACCAAAATCTTCAGCGACTTCAAGGATAGAATCAAGGCTGATCACAAGAGAGAAACTGAGAGGGTTGTGCGAGAAGCTATTGACAAGGTAATTAACCATGAGTTTGATGCAGCTTGAGAATATTCTAATTAATTCTAATTATTCATTGTTGCTGAAATTTATTTCTATATATACCTCTTTTCATTCGTTCGGGACTGGAAGGTGGCCCCTTTTCTGTACGAAGATGATAATCCCCTGGCTGATCACTGTGCAATTAAACTCTTCTAAAATTGATCATTTTAGACAAGAAGTCTGTGATGTTTTCATGGCAACAGTGGGAGAATGACACAAATTTCATTCTTCTTGCATGTTGTGTTGTGATGCAGGATGACCCAAGTGGATGTGATTTGGTCTCCAATAAAGGAGAAGTACAGGAATCTTCCCTGAAGATCTGAGCTGAATTTGCTCTTAATTCAAACCATTCTGTGGTCTACGTTCTGCTTAATGCAGGGCTGTCAAACTTGCGGCCCACAGGCCGGATGTGTCACGCGCTGGCCACGCCCACCCCCAGTTTAGCGAAGGGGAAGTCACAATATGTCATGTGACGACAACGTGACAGCATGAGTTTGACACCCCTGGCTTAATGTGACCCATCTCGGAAATGAATCTGTTGCTTAGTTTTGGCAGCAATAATTTAATACGGGATTGGTGATGAAACATAGTGAGTGGGTTCACACATCCTATTGAATGCAAAGCAAACAAATCAAACTCTGGTTTAATTTATATGTACTTTATATAGTTGCCAAACTTGAACAGTACAATTCTGGGCAGGTGGCAAACATGCTGGAAGTCCAGCATTTTTTTGCTGTGGAGAACTGAACTTTATAGAACTATAGTCAGGGTAGCTTTACCCCACTGTCACCAGTTGTGGTTCCTTCTTTTTCAGTTGGAGCCCTGCAATTATTTGAAGGTTAGTGCTAGTAGTTCTTCTTCCATTTAGATCAGAGGTCTTCAAACTTGGCAACTTTAAGACTTGTGGACTTCAACTCCCAGAATTCTCCAGCCAGCGGCTGGAGAATTCTGGGAGTTGGTCCACAAGTCTTAAAGTTGCCAAGTTTGGGGACCCCTGATTTAGATGGATCTAGGCCCCTTAGCGATCAAGGGAACTGCTTGTGTTAAGAGCAACTGAGTACAAGTACAGATCAGGGGTGAAATGTTACCGGTTCGGCCCGGTAGCGGTGCCCGCTGGTGGTTTGGAGAACCAGTAGCAATGGCAGTGTGAGGCTCCGCCCACCCGCCCAGACGTCGCCATTTTCTTGTTTTTTACTCTCTGTGCATGCGCAAAGCATTCTGCGCATGCGCAGAGGGTGAAAAAGCCCATGCATGAGCAGAGCGCGGGTCAAAAAGCGTGCGCACGGAGCCAGCACTTCCGAACCGGTAGGGAAGGTAAGTAGATTTCACCGCTGGTACAGATAGTCCTTGACTTATGACTACAATTGAATCCAAAATTTCCACTGCTTATTAAGACAGTTGTTAAATGAGTTTTGTCCGTTTTATGTCCTTTCTTGCCACGGTTGTTAAGTGAATCACTGCAGTTGTTAAATTAGTAACCCGATTGTAAAGTGAATCTGACTTCCCCGTTGACTCTGCATGTCAGAAGGTCGCAAAAGCTGATCACATGATCCCAGGACACTACAACCGTCATAAGCATGAATCAGTTGCCAAGCGTCTGAACTTTGAACACGTGTACCATGGGGATGCTGCAGCTGTCGTAAGTGTGAAAAAAACGGTCATAAGTCGCTTTTTTCAGTGTCATTGTAACTTTGAAGGTTCACTAAACCAATCATTGTTAACTCGAGACTGCCTGTAATGCTGTATAAGATGTTTTTGGAGGAAGAAAGAGTTGGAAGCACCATTCCTGGCCATTCACTCACCTGCTTTTTAAAATTCCAGCTGCGTTCAGAAATGGAGGAAGAAAAAAGGCAGGCTGTGAACAAAGCCATTGCAAATATGCAAACTGAGTGTGACCGAAAGACAAAGCAGGTAAAAGAGAAGTGCAAGGAGGAATTTTTAGAAGAAGTTAAGAAGTTAGCCAGCCAGCACAAACAGCTGATCTCTCAGACCAAGAAGAAACAGTGGGTAAGCAGCACTACTGGTGGATTGGTTCCTTGGGCCATGTCTTCTGCATTCCTATCTGTGTTGTGGATGTTCCGTAATAAGAACATTTTGGGATAATAAGAACATTTTGGAACTAATTCTTTGGAGAGATGAAAGTTTACTTGCCTTCCATACTTCTGCTGCCTCTGTGATCTTAGCTTTCCATTTGTTGATTTCTCTGATGAATTTACTTATGGCAGGTACAAGTAAGCATACTTTTCTTCCATGAGCTCCAGGAGGCACCCATAGTACGTCTCCTGTCTTTTCCTACCACAGAAGTCCTGTGAAGTGTGTTGGGCAGAAGGTTCTCCAGAGAACTTCCAGGCTGAATGGGAATTTGGAGCCTGATTTGTTCAACCACTCAGCACATTAGCTTTGTATTTGCTTCTCCTTTGTCCTAGTGAATGTTGTAGTGCATAGTCCGAGTGTCAGTGACCATGCGAATCAATCCCAGCTCCCTTGTGACATGCATTGGGCTTTTGATTGCAAGCTCACAGTTGCCATTCTGGGCTTTGTGGACACCTTGTGCGCAACCATTTTATAATTCTCTTTCCACTTGGGATCTGGTTTAATTCAGTGAAAGGGGGGCACTCTGCACTGAAGATGTTTGAGGAGGTAAGAACACCTGAGCCCTGTGCTGTCTGTCCCTGGTTTTAGTTTTTATAGAACTCTTCTGAACTTTAATTGTTCTTACAGTTAATTTTTTGCCATTTGTAAGCTGTCCACACTTGTCTTGTTGGTGACATGGGCAGCATATAAATTTAATAAATAAATAGTTCCTCACTGTTAAGTATACCAGTTATAAGTCCATACTGGCCATTTTGGGATTGAAATAAAAGAAGCCCACATATCTGGACATTGCCAAGTTAGGACATGTTGCCCTCAACCATTAAGGTGATGCTGGCACATGAACAATCGTTGGTTTTAGGTCTCTAAACTGGCATTTAAAATCGTGATCAGTTGTTGGCTGGCTGATTTCCACAATTAATTAACAAATGGGGTTTAATGCAGGAGTGTGTTGTGCAAAGAGTGGCATGGTGGCCTAGTGGCGAAGATGCTCGCCTCCCACTCAGAAGTTTGAGAGTTGAATTCTAGGTAGCAGCTGTTTCTCTCCTAGGGTGCAAAGAAAAAAAATCTGCTGCGAACTCCATGTAGGCATCAGGAAAGGCATCCGGCCAATAAATGCTCAGCTCTATCTAGTTGCCCCAACTACAGGGTTGTGAAAAGGGAGTTTTCTGTTATGTAAATCCAGTGCCACCAAATGGGATGTGGTTATTTTGGATTTACAACAACTTGCAAGAAACCATTCCTACAAAGAATTAAGGAGGATTTAGGAGAATTTAGCATGGAGAGGTTCTATTTCATGATTATTTTAACTCTGTCCCCTCAGTGCTACAACTGTGAAGAAGAAGCTATGTATCATTGCTGTTGGAACACTTCCTATTGCTCCATCAAGTGTCAGCAGGAACACTGGCATGCTGAGCACAAACGTACCTGTCGTCGGAAAAGATGAAAACTTCCTCACCTCACCTGTTGCCCTGATTCAGTGCTTTCCTCTAACACAGCAGGTGCTGGGGATCGTCTCTAGTTTTTCATGTTGGTTTTCAAGGGGTTAGGATTAATGTGAATTCACTCCCCATTATGATTAATTCTTCTTCTTCTTCTTCTTCTTCTTCTTCTTCTTCTTCTTATTATTATTATTATTATTATTATTATTATTATTTATTAAATTTGTATGCCGCCCAACTCCCAAGGGACTCTTATATAGGAGAGCCATATGCTGGTTTATATATTAGTAGGATTATTATTATTATTATTATTATTATTATTGCACCAGCCTTGAAAACACTTTTTCGTAAAAAAAAAATTTTTTTGCACAGTTAAATTTCAGTCTTGTGTTTTGACTCTCTGCTTCCAATGGTCATCACCTTGTGATGTGCCCTCTTTTCCCTTTCTTTTTGCTGGAAAGGTAGTTCGAATCTCAAACTACTACAGTTGGAGCACATTATTTTTTGATAAATTTTAACTGAGGGAATTTGTTGCATTTTCAGCAAATTATTAAAAAAAGGATTCAGCAAAACAAAGAAAGGTGATAGGAACATTTTCAAGAGACCTGAATGTAATAATAAATTAGATAAAAAGCATACTACCTGGATATAAGAGATGTTAATCATTCGAACTGGTTTTCTTTAGCTTAATTTACTGCTTAAACGCATTATCTGTTGGCTTGGGTATACATTTGAATTTTGGGATCAGGGTTGACACAGCAGATGCTAGTCCTGCCAGTTTTTAATATTCTTTTCCCAATTGTGTTTGTTCCATTATTATTTTTCTTCATCATTTAGCTTTTATAATGAAAATATTAGCTTTGATCTTATTGTTTCAAAATCACCAGGGACTGGGTGGGGTAGTAGGCCGATCCAGATCTTGGGGGGGGGGGTAATATTTAAAATTTAAATTTTTGCACATTTCATCCTTCTAATACGAATACTTGTAAAAAGAAAGCCAAAAACTGAAAAGAACCCCCCCCCCACACACACACACAAGAACAGCTCAATTTTACATTTCATCGTATATGGAGTTCCAAGGTTGAGGCATAGAAAGAAAAGGCTTAATATTTGTCCTGCCCTTTTTACCTCCTTCCAGCCCTTTTCCCCCATTTTTACCTTTCGAAACACTAGTTGATTATTAATCTGATTTATGCACTCAAATAAGAAATTAAGTCCGAGGGATGGGGAAGCACTTAAGTTTCACAAAAGCAGTTATGTCTGTAATATTTGGTTATTGCCATTTTTATGCTAGAATGAAGAATAATGCATGTTAATTTTCCTGTATTAAAGATGCTGTGATTTGTAAAAAGTTTGTCTTTTGCTGAATGTTTGGATAAAGAAGTGCTACCAATAGGAATGGATCGATAGTTGAAAAGTGATTTTTCTCCCTCTCTTCCCTCCCTTTTGTTTATTTTATGTATAGGTATATATATAAATTTATATATATATAAATTGCATCCATGTTCAGAGACATTTTTTTTATACAAGGTGTAAACTTTATTTAACCAGCTTATCTTCTAATGCTCTTGCCATTGTAGGGTTCTTTTCAAGATGGTCTTAAAATTCAACCAACCTCCCCTTGAACATTCTTTTTCCAAGTTCAAACAAAGTAAATTGTAAATATTTATGTAGACCTTGGATATTTATTGAAAGTGATAATACAATGAATCATACGAATAGGAGAACTGGGAGAAAAGGATTTTAGAAAGAAATTTCTCTGAAGTTTGCTAGGATCAATCAGAAGATTAAACTATTAAGCTTTCTGTGATCTATTGCTATAGTCTAGAACAGTGTTTCTCAACACAGCATCTTTAAGATGGGTGGACTTCCACTGGCTTGGGAATTGTGGGAGTTGAAGTCTTACACCTTTTAATGATGTTCAAGTTGAGAAGCATTGATATTGATCATTAAATGAATAATGGCAATTGAAGTAGAGTACCAGTTTTCATGAGGAACTTTGAGAATTCAGGCCACATAGCCTGAGTTTAAACAATATAGAGTTAGTAAGATGAGGGCAGTACCTTCAAGTATCTCTATATTTGCCAAATTTCATGGCAAATCTCTTGGAATGCCTAGTTGCCCCATTTATCCTGGTGGACCTTCATTATTCCATCACCCTAGAACCATTTTCTAAAATGGACGGGTCTGGCAAAGAATCACTCCATACAAATGGAGCCTCCGTGCTCCCAAATAGAGGTCAGCTCATGCAAATATTAACTTTATCTAGTGACTTAAATTTTTTAACAATTAAGTAATTATGTTATGACTATATATAGGAGGCCTTCACCCTAGAGCAAGTGCAACAAAGAAACACCCTTTGATTATTTTATTATTGTCCCTCTTCACCCTACTTAAAATTAAAAAAAAACCTTCGGTCCAACCCTATAAAAGCAAGTTTTTGTGAAAACTATTTTTTGGGGGTATAAAATCATTCCGGGATATGTAATATTTAACTGAATAGCTGCATGAAAGTAAAATTTGTGTTTTTTTGGCTTTGTTTTTCCTTTTGTCTCTGTTGACACGGTTGCACATTTTCAAGTTATTACAGTGTGAAAACTGTGAGTTTTTTTTTTTTTAAATCAACAAAAGAACAAGAAAAAAATTGTGGCCTGGTTTTGTATAAGTTTTAGGGGAAAATATTGTTTAGAATTCCTGATTTCAAACATCTTTTTTTTTCCTGCAAATCATAAATCTATATTAAAGTGTTGAGCTTAGCCACTATGCACATTGTAATTTACTCATTGTGGCTGTCCAGTCTATGACGCATTCTGGCATTTTGTAAGCTGCTCTGACTAGCAACATATAGAGTCATTAAATGTGTTAACATTGGTTAATAAATGTATTTGAAAAGGCAACAGCGCCTTCTAGTTTTTTGTCTTCGTTACTTTTGACCTTTTTAAGGTTAACACAGATTACACACATTGCCATCAAAGATTTTTGTAGTATTGTTGTTGGCTACTTTACTCTGATAAATGTGACAAGTTAGCTTGTTCAACATGGTGTCAATTGATTGCTGTCAGCTGTTAGAACTTCCCGGAATCCTATCTAAGATATTAAATACAAGAATGGGGACCGAAAAAAATAACACCACACTTTAAAAATGATGCTGAGATAGAAGTTCCACTTAAAATGTTTTCTGCTAAGAAGGGCTCTGACAAACTAAGACACGAAGGCCTTCATTTTAGCTTCTTCTCCTATATTCATTCATGCTGTCATCAAAGAACCGATGCCTGGACGATGTAAGGGTCTGGATGGGAGTTAACAGACTCAAGCTAAGCCCAGATAAGACCGAGTGGATGTGGATATTACCGCCGAAGGACCAGCTTGATCGTCCTTCTGTGGTTCTGGGGGGAGAAAATTTAATCCCCTCAGAACGGGTTCGCAATTTGGGTGTCCTCCTGGACTCACAGCTGAGATTAGATCAACACCTGACAGCAGTGGCCAGGGGGACCTTTGCACAGGTACGTCTTGTGCACCAACTGCGGCCCTATTTACATCAGGAGGCTCTGCTCACGGTCACTCATGCCCTTATCACCTCACGGCTTGACTATTGCAATGCGCT
>QLTV01001821.1:220804-279989 GCA_003457575.1 Thermophis baileyi
TCGCCCCATCAGAATCAGCATAACAACATCATTCTGCATCCTCACAATGTGTTGGTTCTAACAATAACTTCATGTGTTTTGTGTGTTTTAGATATTTCAATAATTTCTTCACACATGACCAATGAAACTGTTTTGCCTTACCTACGTGTCGTGACAATAGGTTAACACTAAGCGCAATGTCTGGTCTAGTCCAACTGCTAATGTATAACAGTGACCCAATAACTGAACGATATAATGTTTGATCCTCGAACTCAGGACCCTCATTATGTTCTAGATTATGGAAATCTGTTTGCATAGGTATGCGTCCTGGATGTGCATCCTTCATGTTACAATGATGCAAAAGTTGTTCAATTTTATCTTCTTGTGTGAGACTAAAATTGTTCTGTCAGATATTTTCTCCTTAGTTCTAGGTTGCTTCTCTCCTTGATTAGTTTCCACCCATTGCTTCTTGTCCTGCCCTCAGGAGCTTTGGAGAATAGCTTGGCTCCCTCTTCTTTGTGGCGGCCCCTGAGATATTGGAACACTGCTATCATGTCACCCCTAGTCCTTCTTTTCATTAAACTAGACATACCCAGTTCCAGCAACCGTTTTTTATGTTTTAGCCTCCAGTCCCCTAATCATCTTTATCGCTCTTCTTTTTAGAGTCTCAACATCTTTTTTACATCATGGCAACCAAAACTGAATGCAATATTCCAAGTGTGACCTTACCAAGGCATTATTAAAGTAGTATTAACACTTCACGTCGTCTTGATTCTATCCTGTTTATGCAGCCTAGAACTGTGTTAGCTTTTTTGGCAGCTGCAGCACACTGTTGGCTCATATTTAAATGGTTGTCCACTAGGACTCCAAGATCCCTCTCACTGCTTTTGAGCAAGGTACCACATATACTGTACCTGTGCATTTTGTTTTTCTTGCCTAAATGTAGAACCTTACTTTTATCACCATTGGATTTCATTTTGTTAGATAGCGCCCAATGTTCAAGTCTGTCAAGATCCTTCTGTATCTTAAGCCTATCTTCTGGAGTGTTGGCTATTCCTGCTAGCTTGGCGTCGTCTGCAAATTTGATGAGTTCCTCATCTATCCCCTCATCCAAATCATTGAAGATGTTGAAGAGTACTGGGCCTAAAACAGAGCCTTGGGGTACTCCACTGCATACTTCCCTCCATGTAGACGCAGTTCCATTGAGGACTACACATTGAGTACAGTTGTTCAGCCAGTTACGAATCCCTCTGCTGGTGATGTTGTCTAACTGACATTTTTCTATCTTATCAAGTAGTAGGTTATGGTCTACTTTATCAAATGCCTTGCTGAAGTTCAAGTAAATTATATCCACAGCATTCCTCTGGTCCACTAATCTTGCATTCTTTGACAAAGTGACAACCATAACATCCAGGTTCCTGCTTAGCTTTGAGGTAGTTGGACCTTGGAGAAAGGGAGCAGTTCTGAAAAATTAATTCTTGCTCTATTTTAATTATAATTAATTATAATTAGTTAATTTTAATTAGTTACTGCTCAAGCTTTGGAATAGATAACCAAAGAAAGTTGTTGCTGGAATTGTCGAGTAACCATCCTAACCTCTGTTTCCATAATCCTGGCAGTGCTACATGGAACTATTGTGATTAACTTAAAAATACCTATGCAATGATGCTGAACCACAGCAATGCTTCATTTTATCATGCTCTTTGGTTCAATGTAAACTAAAATAACCAGCTTGGCCAAGAGGCTAGCCTTCCAAATGTGTTCTCATGTGCCACATCATCAAACAGAAGGCTATTAAATATGGAAGGCTATTGGATGTCCAAGGTGGCTGTTTTAGGTCATATGCCTACAGGAGGTGAACAGAACACTTCTATTGATAATGGAAGATACTTTGATTTCAGCATCCAGATCGAAATGTGCCTCCATTTTTTTTTCTAGCATTCACATTCAATTTAAGAGGATTTGTTTTACAAATGCTTTCAAGGGAGAAGAAAATGTGAAATATATTTTAAGGAGGGTACTAAGTCCTTCCACTTAGAAAAAAGATGGTCCACCTGCGTTCGTACAATCCTCTCTCCAGTAGATTGCAACTCCTAACTTCCTGGTTTCCAGTTACCTCCCAGGCCTACTAGGGCCTTTCCAGAAGAGATGTGACTATCGTTACTAAGAAAAAAAAAGTTCTATCCTGAGGAGAAACTGTTGGTGATTTGATTTTCTGCCCAATCTCTTGGCCACAAATCCTGGTGGAGAATTTTGAAAAGCTGGACTCAACTGTAAACTATAGAGCTGGAAATTTGTTTTTAAAACTTCCTACATTTGTGCTCTACACCTTCCATCACTGTTTAACCAGTAAATATTATTTTATAGGGGTGTCACATCTTCTGAAAAGTGTCTATTGAGCACCAAACACTGAAAGAAAACTTGTAAAATGGAAGTATAAATATTCATATTCTCACTTAGGGAACAATTGAAAAAGATTTAGCAGGAACACGTATGTAAAATAATACTCTGAAGACAAATTTCCACCTTTCACTTATAAAGTAAAAAGCAATGTAGATACAAGTAGTTCTCAATTGCAGCAAGAATTTTCTAAATTTGCTCAATTGCAGCAAGAATTTGCTAAACAAGGTGGTTGGTAAACAGGTTGTAACTGATTCTACGACCTTTTTTGCTATGCATCACTGCAATTAAGTGAACCATGTATTTATTAAGTGAATTTGGTTTCCCCCACTGATGTTGCTTGTTGGAATTCGGTTGGGAAAGGTCACAAATCACATGACCCTAGGACACTGCAACTGTCATAAATACGTGCTGGTTGCTAAGCACCCGAATTCTGATCACATGACGATGGGGATACTTTGATGGTTGTAAGTATGAGGACTATTCATAAGTCACTATGTGCCATTGTAACTTCATTGTAACCCAGGAAACAAATGGCTTCAAGTTGAGGACTACCTGTGTTGAATTAATTCACTGTAAAATGTTTAGAAAGAGGAGTGATGCAGAAAATACCTCCTTGTTCTGTGCTATTGATCTTTCTAGAAAAGAGTTGTGTTCTGTTAAGGTCTTTGAAATGCCAAATATTTAATATGGGTGTTCTTAACCATGCAAAGGTGCTCTATGGCTATATGGCCTACTTTTTATTCTGTTCATCTATGCTTATAGAGAGAGTACATTGCATTTGCAGTTTTTGCAGGAAAGAGACCCAACCTTTTCAGGAATACCATGAGTAGAGCGAGTAGAATCCTAAATCCATATTAGCAATCAGGTACATTGGCAATTCTATTAGATCAGGGTTTTCCAACCTTGGTAATTTTTAAGATGTGTGGATTTCAACTCATGCTGGCTGGGGAATTCTGGAAGTTGAAAGTCACATATATTAAAAGTTGCCAAATTTGAAAAACGTTGTCTTGGATGAAATGATGCAATGGCCAAGAAATATCTTAGCTTTTGGAGTACCTTAGTCTTTGTAGACGAGCAGTCCAAAATAGCATTCAGACAGGTTTTTAAAGCACTGGTATTCTACTGGTTGCAATCTTAGCATTAATGCATTTTAATCTATTATCTATCTATATCTGTCCGTCTATCTATCATCCATCTCTCTCTCTCTCTCTCTCTCTCTCTCTCTCTCTCTTCTCTCTGTGTCTCTCTGTCTCTCTCTCTCTCTCTCTCTCTCTCTATCTATCTATCTCTCTCTCTCTCTCTCTCTCTCTCTCCCCCCCTCCCTCCCCTCATCATCTATCTATCTATCATCTATCTAAACATCCATGTAATCACAAAATAATCTGTCTGGGTCATGAATCTATTTTAAAAGCACAATTAAAATACAGTGCATCAATCCAGCCTATATTTGTTACCTATAAATTGGATATTTGCTTTTGGCGTATACTTATCACATGTGAAATGACTTCAAGACAACTAAAAGTTGCACTTTACAAAACAACAGAAAAATGTATGTGGTGTGAGAGCGCTCTGGAAATTATTTTTAAAAAAACCACAAGAACCATTTTGGTCATTAAGCAAACAAAAACAAAACAAAACACCCAATTCTTTTCAGAGCAACAAAAATAAAAGCTTTTATTCGTTCATTTGAATATAAAACAGGCGTTATCACAGATGTACAAAGCGTACTGGTGTTTTAACATACAAGAAGGTTGCTGTTTGCACATAAAAATTTTTTTTTTGGAACTGTGATTGGCTGAGTTACATGGATGTCTCTAACCAGTCACCACACTCTATGAAATAACGCTGCTAACATTCAACTGATAAAAGGGACAGTCTCCCCTTGGGTAAAGTGTCAAGCAGGATTAAATATATATAATAAACGAGCACCATGAAGAATCTGCTCCTGTTGCTTAGTTTTGTGTTTCAATGTTCACTGTGAACCCTCCTCCTTCATTTACATGTTCGGGATTGTTTTTTTCTCTTTCTTTTCAGGTGTGCATCAGGTTGATTACATGATTTTGTCTGACTTCAAAAGCACAAGTTCACAAGACAAACAGTTTATACATTCTCATGAATGGTTTATCTACAGTACAATTTCTAATACAGAGCAATCTTTCCTTATTGCTGAATCTGATGGTTACATATGGTTTTTTTTTCTCTTCACTTGCATGACAAAACTAGGATATTCAGTTTACATTTACTGTCCTAATTTTTTAAGAGTTGAAATGACCGGCAGGTTGCCGAAGCGATCAGTGATTTAACGGTGCTGTACGACTGCGTTGCAGTCCTTCACGCTTCCCCAGGAGTGGAAAGTTGTCTTAAGTGAAGGTTAAAAGAGAGGCGGTCGCAAAGCGACACCTGGATTTGTGTCAGCGGTAGCAGCGATGTCACATGTTAGTTCATACATGGCAGTTAGGCTCATGATCAAGTCGTGTGAACTTTGTAGCAACTTGACGTTCTACAAACAGATTGTATTTTTGATGGCCCCACACAGAACAATGTGGCAGAACTCTTCCCTATCCAGAGGTCTTTGGGACATGAGAAATATTCACAGGGCAAAGAAAATCTAGAAAAAGTTCATCTGAAACTTAAAATGCAAAAAAAGAGTCATGAAATACTGTGTATTGTACACAGAGGCTACAAACCATTCCTTTAAGTACTCCCATCTATTAAAGAAGAAAACAAAAGAGGATGACTGGAACCAAAGGAAACCTGCAAAGATGCATCAAAATAATTCCATTCTATGCGAGATATAAGTATCCCAAGGTGTTTATCCTACAACTCTGTTATGCATGCAAATTTCAATGGATGTTAAGCAATTATGCCGAACCTGTAAAAAAAAAACAAATTAAAAAAAGGTCGTCTTCCTCCTGGTAAATCTTCATCTTCTCATCAAGCATGGGTTGACCTGGGGATTACTAAAGGAAAATGAAATCAGCAAAGAAGACAAGGAGAAAACCAGAAATGGGAGAGGTGGTCGATTTACCTGAAGAGATTTAAAAATGGCAAAAATCAGAGCAAGAGGGAAGAGTGGGAGAAGAGAGGCAGCTGGGGATATGTGGTTTGGTTCCCTTCGCTTCTTGCTCTATTGGTAGATGGAAGGATTGCATCACAACATTTGAATTTCAGTCCCTCAGTTTGACAAACGTTAGCAGGTGCACTAAGCTAGGCCAAATCACTTAGAGAGCGTTTCTGGTTATTGTCCAATAACAAATAAGATACTTTTTCAAAGCAACAACTTTCTACGAAGTGTTAAACAGATGGACTCTCTTCTTGCCCAAATGAAACCAGTCAGCAGAAATACTTTTCTTTTCTTTTTACAAAAAAAAAACAACAACAAAAAAACCCCAACCCTTGTGCAAAATGACCATCAAAAAGCTAACAAAAAATGTTCTTACCACAAGAAAAAAAAAACCATTAAAAAGTATTAACAAAAACGAAAGTTGAACTTGAAAAGAAAAAGATGACAATTATTGTGCAACAATATTGTGCAGCTAAGGAAAACAGTGCTATATTTCAAACCTGCCTTTTCTAACATCTAAAAAGTGTATGAACATACATGCCAACATTTATGGTCACCTCGATGGTAAAGAATAGTATTCTTTGTAGTGCACTGTTCAAGTCTTTGGCCACAAGTCGATCTGCTCTGGGAAGAGTCATGATAAGCAGGTTCTGTCCTGGTTTAGTTGTCCTGCCAGGGGCATCCTGTCGCCTGGGCTCTTCCCAAGAGATTTGCCAAGACTTCACGGCCCTTCCAATTCAGCCTTCCCTCTTGAGAACTGCAGCACCATCGGAGGAAAAGGATGGTGGAGGAGAAAGCAGGGCCCTTGTGGGGAGCTAAAGCAAGTTTGGGGGAACAGCCAGCTGGGAGAGTTGGGTGGGCAGGGGACACTCTCCCAGGGCTCCTAAAGGGACTGCTTCACCTCTTGCCCTTGGTCTGAGCAAGACAAGAAGTCTGCGACCTTGAAATCAACTCACTGCCTTGCAAGCGGCAGCAAACAAATTTGTATCTGCTGGTATATGGAAGATTCTTTTAGGTGGGGACACTGAGCAATCGAGAACTGCTGTTTTCCCCCTAAACGTTTGTGAATAATGTTCATTATCTACAGTGGGAAAAGAGACACCATGCAAGTGATGAGTACTGCATCCTTTTAAAACTTTAAACTCTTTTTTGTCATTAGTGAATTTATATTTCATATATATATATATTTGATGTGATGCTATCCACTCAAGATAATACAACCTTTTGTTTTTATATTAGCAAACATTGCAAGAGTTTAATATTCTTGAATGTTTCTCTTTTATACTTCTAAAGAGATCAAAATAAATTAAAGGTTTTGTACATAATTACAGAAGTAGTTAACTTATTTTATCTTTTTAGTTTAGTACAAAGATATCTTCAAGTTCATTGCCGAAATACACCTTATTTATAAAGATCTGTTCATTCTAACACTAATAATCAAAGGCTTTTTTTTTTACCTCTGAACTTCAGCATTTCCAGGAGAGAAAGCTGTTAAAAACTCTAATTTGAGAAGGTGCTGTTTTGAGTATTTTTTCTCGTACCTCAGTGTAGCTTCCTAGGCGAATGGAATAGAAAATGGCTTAAAATTAGTAATGGATCCATAGTGAGAAAAGTTTGTTTTTATACAGACATTTTTTAAAAAGAAGCAAACCAAAACAATTCAGTCATATCATGAGCTGTTCAAAAATATCCATGTGTGGGTGAATGGCTAGGTGGGGTCAGATTAAAAAAAAAAAATAGCTAGTTCAGTTTAACATAAGATACAAAGCCTATTACTTAGAAAGCAGTATTCATCCCAATAAGCAAAAAATAATCTTATTTTAAAAAGTCTAGTAATGGGCTTTCCAACAAACCGAAGGCAGTACCCCAAAGTCCTGTGCTAAAATGTAGTGGTAAAAGAAACACATTTCACATTTTTATGTCCTGCCAATAATGGGTACTTCAATAAGTCCTAAGAGAAAGAGTTCCATTCTGAAGACCGTTACTTGTACATTGTTTAGTGTACATTAAAAAAGTGTTTTATACATCTAGAGTCCAGTCCATGGGAAACCTAAAAGATATAAGACTACATATTATAGGCCACATAGATAGGATCTAACTGGTCTGCCAAAAATCCATCTCGTAGGTGCATTCGCTGCTTCTCTCCACGGGAGTTGATAGGGATGACTCCAACGTCCACCACCACCACGACCCCAACAATCAGATAGTGTTCCTCCAGGACCACATTGGTGACCAAAGGAACCAGGTCTAAGGCTTCTTGCTCTGATCCATCCAGTTCAACGACAACAACCAACAAATTTGTCCAGGTAAACACCGCGCTGGAAGGTGATGGGGAAAATTATATTAATACACTCCGTGCATGGGAAAGAGGAGAGAGAGAGCCAAAATAATTATTGCACTACTTGGGAAGGATAATTCTAACCTGTAAAAATGTATTGACAATACATGTCTACATCAACTTTGAAATGGATCTGTTTTTATAGAGAGGCAGAGAAGAGGATTTTCAATCAGTTTGGTTAAATTTCCTGGAGCTATTCGATGCCATCCATTTCTATATCTATATCTATATTCCAGAAATTATAATTATATATATATCTGTATACCGTATTTTTCGCACTATAAGATGCACCTGACCATAAGACGCACCTAGGTTTAGAGGAGGAAAACAAGAAAAAATATATGAATATGGAACGCCGTCTCACTGTGAATATGGAGCGCCGAATATAGAGGAGCAGTGTAGTGAGGGCAGGAGGCGGAGCCTGAGAGGTGTCCTCTCATGTGCCAGCTCTGCCTATTGACTCCTGCACTCCGGCGGGTTCAGCACTGTAAAAGGACCCTGCCACCGCGGCCCAGCTATGATATTCGCTCCATAAGACGCACAGACATTTCCACCCACTTTTTTGGGGGGAAAGTGCGTCTGTATACGGTATATACAGTAATATAATATAAACACTTCTATGACATTAATTTTTTTTAAAGAGCAAGCAATACACACACACACACACACACTAACTATTGCTTGCCATTTAAAAAAATTAATGTCATAGGCAGTGTTTATATTTGTGATTCTATTAGCTTATTTGGTTTGATAAACTGTTTTTCATCTTTCATTAATAAAGAAAAAGGAAAAAAAAAGCAACATAGGCATTGAATTCATCAGGTTCATGCTAAAATGTAAACCAATTTGTTTAATCTGTAATGCAGAGCTCATAGTGGCTATTTTCTTTAATGGAATTGTCCCTAACTGCCTCTTTGGGGAAAATATGCAAGTCTTGAATGCAAATGAAAAATAAATATATTCCTGGTTCCCGAAACTTTGATGAGCTGTTTAAATCACCAATCCTGCAGGCATTTTCTACTCTTCTGAATAACCCAAATGACTTTTTGGTACACTCATCATTGACTAACACACTTATTTCATTCATTCAATGAATAACATGGCTGCCCAACCTACAAATGCGACTTTGAGCAACTAACAAAAAAATAAGAATGTCAAGCAAAAAAGTGCAAGTGGTGCAAGAGAACGTGATCCAAGTGAATTTGTACCCAGTCCAAAGAGGTGTGGCATTGTTCAAACAAATGCGCGTACTCACACAGCGAAACCCGTACCCAGTACTTACCATTCCGTAATGCTTTTGTGTGCTCTAATTACTGATGTCTCTATATCTATGGGATGATACCGCATTCCTCGCAGTTCCATGGCTTCATCTAATGCACCTACTACGTAAAGTGCATCGTGTCGTTCTGATACCATAAGAGGAAAAAGAAAAACAGAAATAGTTCATTATACAAAACACCAGTGACAGTGACAATAGAATGATCTAACACTGAATTTACAGTTGTTTTCTTTAGGAAAAGCTTTTCCCAACCTGGCTTGGAATTCTGGGAACTGTAGTCTCAACCTCTCTGGAGAATTTCTTTGTGTTATGAGTGGGGGAGGTTGGTTTCTGTTGATTTTTACACGTGCGCCCAATATAAGCCCTACCCCCAAAATAAGCCCTAATTAAGACCCCACCCACTCCGGGATGCATAGGGTGGGGTGAGACGCACGTGTACCTTTGGACAGTTGCAGCCAGGCCTTGCACACCCCTGCCTTGCCGGCCCACTTCTTCTGCAGCCGGCAAGGCCGGCAAGACTTTCCTGAAGGCCTCTACAGCCAATAGCAGAGTTCTGGATCGATCCGGAGCTCTGTTATCGGCTGCAGAGGCCTTCAGGAAAGCCTTTCTGGCTGCAGAATATATATATCTATATTCAGAGATCCCTTTATCTCAAATGCATTTTCTTCGTAGTGAATGGGACAATTGTCTACTGTGTTTCCCCGAAAATAAGACCCGGTCTTATATTTATATTTATCCTGAAATATGGCCTTGGCCTTATTATCAGGGGGGTCTTATTATTTTTGAGGTGCAGGAGGCCCCTAAACCTCAGTCTGCGGCAGGGGGACTGGTGCCGGAGCGCCGAGCAGCTGCTTGGCTTCAGGGTTCAAAAAATATATATAAGACCGGGTCTTATTTATATTTATTTATATTTATATTTATATTTATATTTATATTTATATTTATATTTATATTTATATTTATATATAATATAAGACCGGGTCTTATTTTCGGGGAAACACGGTAGACAATTGTCCCATTCACTACAAAATAATGCATTTGAGATAAATGGTTCTGTTTATCCAATTTAGATGAAACAGAAACATTTCCTCCAAAGATCACCTCAACATCATAAATTTCACACAATCCAAAGTAGTTCATCTCATTCATATCATCTAAGTCAAATGTAATGACATCATGACCTAAAGTGACAAAAATGCTGCAAATTATATCATTTATAGATAATCGGGATTCATGTATACACCTTCATCCTCAAATGAAATGTTAAACAGTTTTACTAAATTCTATATGTTACTCATTTGGAATAGGCAACCTTTTGCTAGGTAGTGCCCACATTAAAATCCCTTTTAGTGTGATGAAGATTTAGAATTGCTTCTGGAGTCTCTTTCTCAGAACCGCTAATCTTCTGGTGGAAATGGAATGTGAACGGAACTATGTCACACATTTGGATGAGCCATGATTTCTATTTTTTTGTTTTGTTTTGGAAGGAGAGAGATTAACTGTGCCATGCCTTTTGTGCTTGTTTTAGCCTTTACACCAGGGGTCCCCAACCCCTGGTCTGTGGATCGGCACTGGTCCATGGCATGGCAGAAACTGGTCCGAGCAAACAAGCGAAGCCCCATTTGTGGCATGCAGGCAGCATGCAAAACCATGCCCTCTCATGCCCATGGAAAAACCTCTCTCCACAGAACCAGCCCCTGGTGCCCAAAAGGTTGGGGGCCACTGCTTGGGCACATCTTGGTTTATGAAGGCCCACACTGGGGAGTGGAACTCTGGATCAACGTAAATGTGGCCAGGAAAACAAGTAGACTCAATTTGCTTTGCTTTTACATTTAATGAAGATTTAGTATAATTAATATTATTACTCTCCAAGATAGCTTGTTTAATAAATATATTCTTATTTTTATTCTTATTCTCACATTGAAAATTACAATTTTGGGAGCAATTCTGGAAAGGCATGTAAAGTAACAGTCTTAAATAATACACTTTTGCACATCAGAGAGGGTGCTAGGGATGCAAAAGAGCAGGGGTGTCAAACTCAATTTCATTGAGGGCCGCATCAGAGGGCTGGCGGGGTATGTGGCTGGGGGTGGTCATGGTGGGCATGGCTCGGGTGGGAGTGACACGGGACATGTCGGGGGACGCACCTGTGGTGGCCAAGTGCTAAGGCAGGGCTTCCCTGAGACCCTCCCTCACTCTCATTATACAGGTAATCCTCGAGGCCGAAAACGGGGTGTGGGAGGGCCTCCCCCACACCCCATTTTTGCTAGCAGAGGCACTGTGGGCCAGTCCTTTGCTATTTCCAGGCCGGCTCCGCGAGCCAGATCTAAGCAACCCGCGGGCCGAATCTGGCCCGTGGGCCTTGAGTTTGACACCCCTGCAAAAGAGGGTCTGTGTAAAGTAACTTCTTCTAGCCAAAGCATATCATCCTTCTCATCCTTTCTACAGCCCAGGCACGGTTGACGTAAACAACAGAACTGCTGAGAAAATATTGCATAATGTACTGCAACCATGTACCACTCCCCAAAAGCTGCGCTGGGTACGTCATTTTCAAAACTTAACCAAAGAGCCTACCCCCATTTGCATCTGTAAGTTCTGTTCTCCTCAAGAATCCCAGGTAGCCAGTTCGTGCCCAGATAGTTTGTGTGTCTCCAAAACTCAGTCTTGAGTTAAAATGATCTGACTGTAGGGATTCATCACCATAGATTGTAAAATATCCGCTGGCGTTGTGGGCACTGTGAACCCATATCTATATGAAACAGGAACAAATATGTTTTAATTGCAGGAAAGCTTCTTTTGCTTCAAAAGGTTTTAAACCTTTGGTCTTTCCATGAGAGGCCTTCACTAAAAGGAACATCAATTTACTTTCAGATAAGTTAAGGTTTGAGAATCACTAGTAGCCTTTAATGTGGATCCCAATGGTTATGGTTTCTCAAGATTAACACATCTTGCAAAATTTGGCATTCCCCCCAACATATCACATGAATTCAGGCAGAACTTTTTTTTAAAAAAGCAGCAGTAAAAACAGCCAACCAACAACAACCGTTGCAGTGGGTGACTACTGTCAAAAATCATGCGTTCATCTGCAACTCTGTGCTGCATGTACAACAGGTGTTTTCCTGGAGTAGCGTCTGATTAAATATAGCCAGAAAGAGGGAGAAGGAAGAATCTTAGAAAAAGAATTAATGACTCTTAACTATGACAATGCAAAGTAGATACTGCCTATCATTAATTCCGCACACATTCATTAAGCTGTGCGATATATCACCTGCTAGATTAGGCTGCCCAAATAACGCTATGAGAAAAAGGAGTTGACCTGTAATCAACTCCTCTCATTCGGCCCTGACCTTGGCACAGTGTGGGACTTACCTCTCCAAGATGAGAGTCACCAAGGGGGCCCTTTGTTTCTGGATTAGCAATAATGATACGAACACCGGGGAGGATCTATTGAAAGACAAAATGAGTCATATTTGGTCAAGAGCCAGGTTGTGTCTATATTGTTTCACGCAACAACAAAACTTCCCCGCCTCATTTCTGAAGTCTTTAAGAAACACAGCAGGCTTCCCAAAAGGAAAGAGGTGGGTGCAACTTCTCCAAGGAAAGTGACACCATACTCAAGCTTTGTAAATTCATTATTGTGAATTAGCTCTTCACTAAGGAGGATGACTCATCAGTCTTGGTGTTTTCACTTGTGCCCAAAATCATGACCACCAGCAGTGCTAATGATCTGGAAAGAATATGGTAAGCACGTATTCTGCATATATAAGGAACCAGATACAATTTCCTACAATGAGTTCCCTCAGGAATTACTGCCAATTAGCATAGACCAGAGAGGAGACTTATGGAGCTCAGATGCACATTCTTTCCGAAATGTGGGGCGATGGTGAGGAGAATCATGGAGATCAGCTCCAAATGTGGTTTCTTCCCCAAACCCAAAAAACTTTAACCTTAGACTGTCTACTGTCGACCTCACCCCATTCCTAAGAGGTCTGTAAGGGGCGTGCATAAGCGCACCAGCGTGCCTACCGTCCCTGTCCTACTGTCCTATTGTCCTCATCTATCTGTATTCACTTTGATTATGTTTATGTTTATACCTATACCTGCTATCTTGTACATGTTTGACAAACAAATAAAAAAAAATAAAAAAATAAATAAATCCCAAATTCTCTGTTAATTCCTAATCATCCAATCATTTTGTTTTCCATATATTTTCTCTCTCTCACACACACACACATCCATTGCAATGTATCTATTGTCTCAGGAAGATAGAAGCTACATAGCATCTTTCTTTCTTCCACACCCTACATACTTATTGATCTCCATTCTCACATTTCCCCCTACATCCTTTCATTCACATTTCCTCCCAGTTGCAAAGTTATCTTCCTCTCATTCATACATTTTATCTCATTCACACAGTTACATTCAGCTTTTCTACCATGGAGAGTTGAGAAAAATGGGCACTCTCTTTGTGGGATAATAGGGGAAGAAAAGTAGGATACATTAAACCTCCAAAGCTGCATGTGTCTTTCAGACCACAGTTTGTCCACATGTGATACAGATAATATTGATACAAATGGATGAAAAGCTTTGATATAAATAATTTTCCCAAGTTGAGGAAGTCCAGGTGGTTTAGATTTAACCCTGGGAAGACCAAAGGTGTGCTTGAGACACCATCAAATAACTGGAAATACTGATCTTTACTAGCAAGAAACCGTAATGAATGCACTCATTTCAGAATCCTAAGTTTCTAGAAGTTAAAAATATGCATGACTCTGCAAGTTCTCAGTGTAAATAATCATATATCTGCATGCATATATCCCCCTTAAAATATTTGTTTAAACACTCCATTCAGATGGTTAAGAATTTTTATATTTTTACCTTTCCTGATTCCATGAGAGGCAAACTATGGGGAGATCCTCTTTCTACTAAACGCACTCTGAAAATAAAAAATATATATAGAATTATGAATGAACAAAAACTGCAACACCAGATGTGCATACACAGTTACACCTCTTAAGTTCCTGAATTTCAGCCATTGTTACTTTGCCAATTCTATTTGCTAAAGGGAAGATCCAGCTTTAAAAAAAACACTGGTGTCCCCTTCCTGCTTACTGGAAAGGGCTACTGGACACAACTTGAATTACTTTCAAGTCAGGATGCACTGATTGAAATCCCAACTGTTGCATAGCCCAACAACCTTGTATTGTGATCAAGGATGTTATTTAAATTTAAAGCAGGTCAATTTAACTAGCAGGAAACAGAACTGGTAGGACCATTGTGCCCAGAGACAGCTTCCTATGGTGTGTGTTTGTGTGTTTGCATATGTGTGCATTCGAGTTTTTTCCTCCTTTTGTTCAGAGGTAATCTGTGTTCAGTCTCTGGCACTTCTGGGTTGGCATAGTTCATTGTCCTTACTTCTTTCTAAGTAGGTCTCCTAGAAAACCTTCAACATCAGGTTACATTCAGAACTACAGAGGTCCCACTGTGTACCTCTCATTTATGAGTTAAGAAAACAGATCTTTGTCAGATCCCACACAGGAGTTAGCAAAAGATTGAGAAAATAGTTGCATGTGATGTCTATGGGTGCAAAAAGTCAACATGGAACGCACAACCACACAATTTAGAGCATATCCTCTTTTTATGTGCATGCAATGCACCTGCTAAAAAAACCCCTCAACCTTAACAAGCCAAGCAAAGTTGCTTTCTGTTCAAACCGAGATCTTGAGAAATTGTTATGAATTGCTAACTCAATATTTCTCAACTTTGGCGACTTTTAAGACATGTCAACTTCAGTCCCCAGAATGATCAACAGATCTTTAAGTTAACAAGATAGAAAAACACTGGGCTATGTGGATTCCTCTGACTGAGGTGCTCAGGATAGTTAAAATATTGCACTACATTGTTATTCCTAAAGAGAGAAGAGAGCATTATTAAATACACTGGGAAGAATATTAACAGCATTATGTTAAAACTTGTTTAATACATTTAACTCTGTGAACCGCTTAGAGAGTGCTGTAAAGCACTGTAAAGCGGTATATAAGTCTAAGTGCTATTGCTAGTGCTAACTGAAATACAGGGCCTTGCCCTTCTCTCCTGCTCTTTCCTGGTTCTGCCTAATTATGGGAAGCCAATGACAGCTCTTAGCTTCAAAAATTGAAATCAGCTTCTATAGGTAAGACTTTGCAGAGAGAAGACAGGGAAGGTCAAGGAAGGGTAGACCTAAAAGAATGGAACACTTGACAAAAGGACAGTTGTTGTTGCTGATGTTTTTTCACTGTACCTCAGCTGCATCTAGAGCTGCTCAATTCTTTTGCCAGGATAGACTATTAATCTATGTGAAATTGCTTCCTGACCTTGTAGAATATGTAGCTTTTGTACATTGGAGCCAGAAAAAGAGGAATAAAAAGAGTAATTTATATTTATATACTCCTTCAAACCAGCAATTTCTCAAACAGGTCAATCTGAACATTGACTTTTCTTTGTCATCCTTGCTATCCCTTTGAAAAATGATAGACTTGTTTTAATAACTATTTATCAAATAATTATTATTTATGTAACATAGCATGCTTCCCCTACAAAGCTAAAGATTGTATGTAGCAGGTTACAAACAGCAACTAGACTGAAGAGATAGTGCTCCTCATGGTCAAGTCCCTGAGCTTTGTGTTTCAACTGGGATTAAATTCAGTGCTCATTTCATTGTACCACCTGGGACTGCGTTCGACACTGGCCTGAGAGATTTGCAGAACAGAGGCTAAGAAGAGATGACCTCACTTTTTTGAAAACAATCAAGAAATATACTAATATAAATTTGTATATGAATGTAAAAAAAACCCCAAAAAACAAATATAGAACTGTTGTGTAGTGTTTTGAATTCAAGTGCTTTTGGGAGCAAACGAGTGCACAGGTAGCATCTCTCATTAACCAGGAATAGCCATTTTTCTCCTGTATTCTGAAGGCCCTTTCCCTAATAAGGTTTAAAATCCCTATTCTAAACCTTTCTCTCAACTGTATCCACTTGGCTTCAAACCAGTGCTAATTTTCCAATGAGAACAGAGCAAACAGCTAAACCCTCCAATTAATTCTGTACAGAAAAGCAAGAGACCATCAAAAGTTGTTTTTTTTTCCTTTTAATACTCTCAAACAACTCCTATTTAGGTTCTACAGACAAACATAATCACATGGAAGACTGCATTTTTGTTTTTAAAAATTATATTCTTCCACAAAAGGTTTATTCATCCAAGTTCCAAATCTCTCCTCTTACATCACCACATATTGGTCAGAGGTGCACATGAAAACGAAGGCTACAATTTCAACAGCTTTTACTGCACCTGTTGCTGCAAATATCATTCCAACAGTAGAATTTGCATTTGCTAGGACTATAAAAGAGGCTAAGAAGCAGCTGTAAGGGGCATTGGCCATACTATGGGATGCTCATAGATATAGGAAGAAAGAAGGTAGGAATATGTATTTATTTATTGGATTTATGTGCTGCACATTTTAGCTGGAGACATCTCTGAGCACTTACAAACATTAAAACCAAAAACATTAGAAAGATAAAACAGTGATAACAATAATCATAGTTATACTAAAAAAATATCATTACGAGATTAAAAGGGGGAGAGAAAGTAGCAGGAATACCACAGGGAATGGTAGAATTGTCTCTTAGTCTACCAACTACCCCCAGAGTGATACCCCCACCCCCGAATATGGACAGTTACTTACGAATTATGCAAAAGGACTATGATGAACCAATGTGCTTTTAATTTAATAATGTAGAAACGCCATCTGAAAATTCAGTTCTTTCAAGTAACTGCATTCCTTTCTTTTGCTATATTTTTTTAAAATATATGCCTTTTACACTTAAGTGAATAACACATAGTAATGTTCCTCACCTTCTGGTGTGAATTTTGCAAAATTAAAGTAAAACTTATACCTGTCATGTCTGAGAGCCCTCATGTCAACATACACAGTGGTTGGGTCTGGCCCAGATGTTCCCTGTAAAAAAACCCCTTTCAGTTAACTTCTGAAATAATAGGTTGTTTTTGTTTCTACATTTTAATTATTGTTACAATTTTAAAACAGCAAATCTGTTATACTGTCATGGTAAAAAAACAAGGAACACATTGGTAGGCTACGTATGTGTATGCATGTGGAGATCTAATAATCTCTTCCTTGGCTTCTTCATTGCAAACATAATTTCTAGTTGCTCACCTTCCTGAAAATGAGCCTCAATGGAAAAATAAAGAAGGGTGCCCAGGTTTGGCAAATTCTAAAGAAACAGAATTGGCTGAAGACAACACAGCCCGCAAAGGTTCAAGATAAATTTCCTGAGACACAGATGCAAGAGCTTTATGTAAAGTTGAAAATGTTCTAAAGCAAGATATTTGATACCAACATATAGAAAATGAGGAAGCATAACCAGTTATTCTGTTACTTCAAAAAATATTATATTTAAAAAAACAGCGCACTAATTTGTTCGTGGCCATTTCACCCGCAATACAGTAATTATTTCTATGAACACATGCGTATGGTCTTTACAGAAGACTTATTTCTATGCAAAGACTGGGTTAACACACTACATTGAACCATAGTTTGTTGCCTGGGATCACACAAGCTAAAAACATGGTTTACAAATTACACAGACTGAATTTACACTGAATGCTAAATGAACAAACTGGCTTAGTATATCATGTGAAATAGCCCAAGAGAGACTTGCACCTCAGTGCAATTAAAAAGAAAAACTAAAGCTTGGTGATTTGAGCTAAGTACTATACAATACAACCCAGGACAGATTATTTGGATTAGAAACCAGATGCATTAAACCACATTGCTTTCTAACCGCCTTCAGGTTCTATTGCAACACTGGCACTGCAAAGTCACTTCACATGTTTGGAGATGCTTTAAGACTTAAAGTGCCCAACCTGCCCTGTGCAACTGGCTAAAAATGTGCATTTAAAGAAAGGCACATTCTTATTGGTTCGTTTTACAGTATATATTCGGTTGATAAAAACTCCTAAATCTGGAAATGTCAGCTCAATTGCTATGGTGGGGAAAAATTGGAGAGGATGTGATATGTACTGCCTTGAGCTCCTGAAGGAAAGTTGGACAATAAAGAAATGATAAACTATCTACAAATGTTTTGTAGATGTCTACGGGATATCTACAAAAATAAAGCAGGCTGGCACAATGTTTAAGAAGAATGGACATTGGACTTGGATTCTTGAGTTTCGAGGCTGTTTTTTGGCACTTTATTTCTTGGCACTCCTTTAAAAAAAAATCAGGTTCTATGCTAAGGAAAGCAGGAGGCATCTAAAAAAATGTTCTAAACGTTGACCAGCATCCCATCACCAAAAGGAGGGCAAGAGAAAATTATAGGAAGGCATCACTAGGCAACATGGCATAATGTCAACACATTACATTCTTGTGTTGGCATCCAGGGGTTCAGCACAGCTCTCAATGTACTAATATACTCAGCTGCAGACTAACAGACTAGTGCTCAGAGCGGAGAAGCCCATTACCATTATTAAAAAAGAGGAAGAGTGGGAGAGAAGCACTCTATAAATACAGGTAGTCCTCAACTTATGACCACAACTGAACCCAAACTTTCTGTTGTTAAATGAGACTCTTAAGTGAGTTTTACCTCATTTTACAACCTTTCTTGCCATGGTTGTTAAGTGAATCACTGCAGTTGATAAGTTAGCAACCCGGTTGACCCATGACCCTGGGACACAGCAATGGTCATAAATACAAACCAGTTGCCAAGCATCTGAATTTTGATCACAAGATCATGGAGATGCCTCAAAGGTCGTCACTGTGAAAAACAGCGATAAGTTACATTTTTCAGTGCCCTTGTAATGTTGAATCATCACTAAATGAACTGTTGTATGTTGAGGACTACCTGTATTACATTAGGAACTGTTTTCATGATTGACCAGAAGCACTTTATAAAGTTCAATTGTGACCATTTGTACATTAAGGGTCATCATAGTTGGGTGTTTTTTTTTAGAACACATTCACAAGCATGTTACGAAGTGTTGATTGACTTTGGATGAAGACTAAATCTGGATAACAGCTATTAATTATTTCATTTATTTGCACAAAATTTTATTTCCTTGACATTTCCTGGCCAATTCTGGCTATTGCACTGAATCACACAAATCATGTGTACATCCCCACTCAAAGGTCTCCGGATTTCATCTAGTCTGTCCATTGCCAGGTGGATATTTTACGGAACAGGTAAATTCCCTACCTGCTCGCCCAGTTTCCCCAGCCCGTGCGGCTACAGCGGCAGGAATAGGGGGAGATGGGGAGAAGGAGAGACAGTAACACATGAAAAAAAAAACCAATTATGAAGATAATAATAATTGAAAAAGAAATGGAAGTTGGGAGGAAAATAAAGAGAATTATGCACAATGAGTATAATAAAATAAAAGGGAAAAAAAAACACCCATGTCCAGTATAAGGATTTTATAAACTATACATTTTATTATTTAAAGATCTAGAAATGAAAATAAGATGGAAGTGCCATTTTAATAGAGCAAACAGGAGAGGCAGACATATGTAGACTTTCCAATTTTTAACAAACAAAAGTTCAGCAGTTTAAGAGACATAGATACTATTGTTTTGAGGGCATTGTATGAAACTCTACTTTTCAGATGAAACGGTGCCATACTATACCTTCACATTTCCATAATTGCTATACCTTTTTCAAAAGATTAAAATGAAATGGAACACTCCTTTGTTAAGCATTAAAAGCACATCTGCGTGTACAGGAAGGAACAAGTCATCCATCTTGAGAAGAAGGTTCAGCTCTTACTTTTCAAAGGATAATTCTATCATGACCACCTGCCTTCTGTCACACACAAGTTTGCCTCTATAAATGAAACGGAGCCAGAAAGTTCTCTATTCCCCGAACTGAAGTATAAATTTGCTAAGAAATTTCAGTTATAAGGATGCTGCTTCCTAAGGGCAAAAATGGTACACCCATATCCTTTTGCTTCATTGTAAGTGAAGGTAGACTATTAGAGCAGGGGTCTCCAACCTTGGCAACTTTAAGACTTGTGGACTTCAACTCTGGGAGTTGAAGTCCACAAGTCTTAAAGTTGCCAAGGTTGGAGACCCCTGTACTAGAGCATGAAATCAGCTCCATGGGGAGTCTAAGACTACTTTTATTGTAACAGAACCTTGCAAGTCTGATTGTGCTGTATCTCCTCCTCCTTCTCTTTATATGTCAGCAAATTAAAGAGGCATCTACCTGAGCCAGTTCTAAATGTTATCTTGTTTTGGATTTTTGGGGGGCAATAGAGCCACTCTGGCAAGATCAGATGTGGGTTCCTACCAGTTCTAACTGGTTCTTTAGAACCATTAGTAGCTCGGCGATGACGTCACAGAGCCGGTTCCGTCGGTGTCTCCGTGGGCGCCGCCATCTTGGATTTTGCTTCTGCGCATGCGCAGTAGCTAATTTTTGCTTCTGCGCATACGCAGCAGCTATTTTTTGATTGCTGTGCGACCCTGAGTGAACCGGCAGCAAAAGGATTCAGAACCCACCCCTGGGCAAGATCACCTCTCCACAATGAATTAGCCATTTCTGCCTGTTGCAGTTCTACTATCCAAATCAATATATGTACAGCGCAATCCTACAATGTTTATTCAAGAATGGACTATATACAGGTAGCCCTTGACTTACAATGGTTCGTTTAGTGACCATTCGAAGTTACAATGGCACTGAAAAAAGTGACTTACGATCGTTTTTCACATGGCTGTTGCGCCATCCCCACGGTCATGTGATCAAAATTCAGAAGCTTGGCAACTGACTCAAATTTATGACAATTGCAGTGTCCCAAGGTCATGTGATCACCTTTCCTGACCTTTTGACAAGTAAAGTCAAGGGGAAGCCAACAACCGTGTTACTAACTTAACAACTGCAGTGATTCACTCAACAACTGTGGCAAGGAAGGTCGTAAAATGGGGCAAAACTCACTCAACAAATGTCTCGCTTAGCAACAGAAATGTTGGGCTCAATTGAGGTTGTATGTTGAGGGCTACCTGTAGATAAGATTGAATAATTTTCAAAGAAGGAAAATACATGATCTCCCACTACCCAAAGTTTTGCATTCAACAAAGATCTTTTTGCAGGGAGTTCCTGGATCTAAGTATCATTAAAACACAGTCGAACACAGGAAATATATAGCTGATCTACCAGGAACTATTCAGATCAGGAAATAAACTTCTAAGACTTAAGATCTGATCCTTGTGGAAAAGATGCACCTAGAAAATATCAGATTGTCTGTTGTTCTAGAATTTAAGTCAACAGAAGACAAATGTTCTTCAAATATGCTGATAGTCTGCAAATAGCAACATTCCCAGAATTTTGCATAAATAAATTATTTGATGCTTCTAGATCACAAGTAAATTCTATCTGAACAATTAAAATGAAGATCAAGTTAGCAAGTTTAAAATGAAGTTTTTAATAGGCAAAGATCTATAGATTTTTGTGAACAGTACACCCTCTTGTATATCAACAAATCTTTGCATATCATCAAATCTTTTCTTAGATTATATATTTTATTGAGAACTGAAGTATGATGGATTGGATCCAAATAATCAGCTGTATTTTGATTCTACTGAAACTAATAAGGCAAATCAATCTGAATTCATTGATTTCAATGAGAAATAAATTTATTTTGCTTCATTTGAATCCAAGTCAGTAAATATATGCAAGGATGTAATGTTTTTAAAATCAAAATTGAAAATGATAACTAGGCAGGATATCGTTGCATGGATATCCATTAAGTTCTGCATATAACAGTAATCTAATTGTGAACAGCTGATGTAAACAAATTTATTTAGGAAATTTACATTTGTCTGTTTTTAAAGCAGAGTTTAAAGCAACTTCTGGAGGCTTACTTTCCTGAAATTTGAAATTAAATGAAACTGGGAAAATCTCCTCTATTATCTCAACTACTTCAAACATTAGTTCCACATGGAACTAATGAAATCCTTCAGAGTAAGCATACTTTAGGATCTTCTGAATGTGGAATGTCTAATGGATACATTTGAAATGCACATCAGTCTGGAACGATCAACGTAATCTAGAACATTGTTCACAGCCAAGGCTTATGATCTGTTGAGCAGCTTAGGCCATGATTAATACTACTCAAAGGGACCAGTGATTGCAAAGTTTCGGTTGATAGCTTTAGTAAGTTATTACAGTTTGGGCACATTACCACAGAGTAGTGGAATTATTCAGTTGTATATTATCTCTACAGAAAATTTATACACTTTGCAATATTAATATTTCTGATGGAAAATGAATAGTATGTTATTTCCATACCTAAAACTCCTAAGCTTTAAGATGTACAGGCCACTAACCAGCTAATAAGGCCAATTCATTTTAGCTGTCACTGACTTTCAAAGAAAGAAATTATTCTAACAATGACACTAAAATAAATACCTAAACAAATACCAAGATGTGGTGGGAAATATCAAATTTGGCAGGTTTATAATTGACAAGCACCGTAGCACAATCTCCTTTCTCACTAGCAAATGAAAATTTTAGCATAATGTATCCACATTGTAAATGCTTCTTTAGAAAGATGAATTAGTATAATATCTGTATCAGAGGTGGGATCCTCCCAGTCCGGACCGGTTCACTCAAACTGGTAGCGACCCACTGGTGATGTCACGATGACGTCACGGATCCGGTTCTGTCTTACA
Source organism: Thermophis baileyi (assembly GCA_003457575.1). Classification (NCBI taxonomy): domain Eukaryota; kingdom Metazoa; phylum Chordata; class Lepidosauria; order Squamata; family Dipsadidae; genus Thermophis; species Thermophis baileyi. Next base: position 243,584 of record QLTV01001821.1, read on the forward strand.
TCTTTTTTTTGAATTTTTTTTGAATTTTTATTTTTGGATTTTTTCTTTTTTATAAAAAATTCTTCTGTGCATGCGCAGAAGCCGAGTTTCCGGCACTGCGCATGCGTCACCATCTTCTTTTTGGCTTTTTAATTTTTTAAATTTTTTTTGCACTGCGCATGCGTGCACGCAAAACGCGCACCGAGACATGGCCACGTGGCGCAGGAGGGAGCGAACCGGCAGCGAGCTAAGTTAGAACCCACCCCTGATCTGTATGTATGCATGTATGCATGCATTCATACACATTGCTGGTCTTGAATATTCTTTACTGCATTTTATTTATCATTTTTATGACCCACCCAAGTTGAAGCCCTGGGCTAATATACCAGAAATTATCATGAAATTTGGAATGAGAATAAACTGTATGACTTAAACAAGTCAGGCAGCGTTTGTATCCTTGACTGACTTTGCAACGCTTTTGATATTTTTCTGAGGCCAGCAGGCTTCACTTCCATTTAGTATGTTGTCTCAGCAAAACCGCGTCCTGGCAAGAAAGCATTGTGTGATCAGAATGGCGGCCTCTCTAGGAGATTTTATTACTGTTCCCTTTTATGTCCTGGGATCGGGGCACTAAGATTTAGAACTGAATGCAATGCCATCTACCTTTATAGAGGAAAAGAAGTAGGGAAAAGAAAATCTGACTATGAAAGTCAGAGGATTATAAAATCTTAGAATGCATTCAGGGAAATAGTGTAAAATCTGGCCGATGTCTTCCCACTTTACAATCCCCTCACCGTTGGCTGAATAAATATTTAGAAAATTGTTGCCCAGTCGTGTGCATGTATATTTTCTGAAATCGTATTGTGCGGAGAAGGATCACAAGCCATGTGATATCTCCAAGTGATGTGACTGTTGGAAACTGGAAATTAAAGTTACAAAGAAAAGAACTCCAACAGGTGACCAAAAACTAATAGACATAGTTATATACGTAAATACTAAGGAATTACTATTTTTTTAAAAAAATCCAACTCATTCTTAATATGTGAAAATAAAATGAAGTGGGAAGATGGAAACCATCAGAAAACAAAACTGGAACAGACAGCAGGAAGTTTTCCCACCCAAATAAATTTTTATTTGAAATGGATGAGGTTCATCTCCAGTTCGGCATAGTGCAAAAAATAATACAAGCTTATCTTATAAGACTGTAATAATAAAATGTTTGTAAGGTTTACTACAGTACTGTGATTGCAAATAGCTTTTTACTCTCTAAAATAGGATTACAGGGAATCCTCAACTTATAACCATTCATTTAACAACATTGAAGTAATGACGGGCTTGGAAAGGTTGTTTTATGGTCTGTAAAGCTCTTCTGTCGTAAACTGTGCCCCCCCACCCCACAGTCACCTGACTGTGATTTGGGTGCTTGGCAGAGGTGGGTTCCTACCGGTTCTATCCGGTTCTTTAGAACCATTAGTAACTCGGCGATGACATCATGGAGCCGGTTCTGTCAGTGTCTCCATGGGCGCCGCCATCTTGGATTTTGCTTCTGCGCATGCGCAGAAGCTAATTTTTGCTTCTGCGCAGAAGCTATTTTTTGATTGCTGTGGGCGTGTGCTCCGGCAACAAAAGGATCCAGAACCCACCCCTGGTGCTTGGCAACCCTTTTGCACTAACCACCAGTCGCCAGGAACCCCACTATCATGTGATTGCCATTTACAATTTTCTGCAATCTACCAGCTCCCCCAGAAAGTCAATGGATAGCTGGCAGGGCAGATTGCAAGCTGTTGCCGCCTGCCAACAAGACTCCATCTTATTTGGGGGGGGGTGTCGGGGGGACGACACTTAACTGAAAGAGCTCCCTACCAAAATCCAAGCAGACAAAGAGCTGAAATCCTTTGGCAGAGGGAGCTAAAATTCAAGCAAGATTTTCAGCTCCCCGAGTGGAAAGGCAGCATTGTAAAGTAAGGAGTACTAAGTGCCTCAGGGTTGGGCGAGAGCCTGGAAAGTCTGGAGCAGGCAATGACGAGTGTCTCTCCACTCAGAAGCTGAAAATCCTCCCTCAAGATTCAGCGCAGGCTGTCTATGACTGCCTTTCCACTCAGCTCCTTGGATTTCACAGGGGGAATTGTTAGCTCCTTAATGGAGAGACACTCAGGCATGGCCTGCCCTGGGGCTCTAGGATTCATCCCACCCTGAGGCATCCCGCATTCCTACCTGGGACTCTGTCCAGTTAGTGAAGCAGTCGTATAACACTTAATGACCAAGTTGTGGTTGGAAGGAAGGAAAGGACTAACAAAAGGACTTCAAAAACCATAATGGCTAGGAACTCTGGGAGTTTAAGATATCAGGAAAATATCAGATTGGGACAAGTACTTTAGATATGGACATTTAATTGATTTCTAACACTAGCCACAATAACTGAGTAACACTAGAGTGATTTTAAGGCACTACATATATTCAAGTCCTTATTCTACTGACAAGATAAAAAAATTTTTTTGATATGCTGAGCATAAAGATTTGGGTTGAGTTTTACAACTTACAAATTAAGGAAAATTCATACAGGTATTTACTGTGTTGCTTTCATCCTGAGGACAGAATAAATGTTATAAATGTAACATAAAAAGAATTATGGAAAAACTCATTAACAAAACCCCAAAAGGTGTATGCTTGCAGTATGAAAAAGGAACATCTTTTTACACTTGCAATGATTAAGAAAGTAACTAACCATCTTAAGTGAAACCTGGTTGTTTTCCCTTAAGGAAGGACTGCTTTTACAATTTTTGCTAACAGGAGAGAGAGAGAGAGAGAGAGAGCCTTACCTGCAAACATATAGCCAAGTTAACTCTGCAGCCAAAAGATGTGCTGACAGCCCTGGGATGGAGGCCCAGATCTTTAAAAAGCTTTGAAAAAGATTGTGTCAGAGCTATTCGGGGTCGTTCTTCTGCCACAACCACACATGTCCGCACCCTTGACAAGTCCAGCCCTCTTGCCTGGAAACAAAGGTCAAACTCAGGTCATCCCAAGAGTAGTGTTGTCATTTGGACAGATGAACTAGCCAAGGCATCAGAAGCAGAAATAAACTTTGGGTTACAAAACTAACTGTATTTTGGAATAAGTGGCGACATCATCATAGCAAACATCATAGATGTTTTTGCCAATGTTTCCAAGTTTCCCAACCTTGGCACTTTTAAAATACGTGGACTTCAACTCCCAGAATTCCCCAGGCAACACGCTGGCTGCGGAATTCCGGGTATTGAAATTGACACGGTAGAGCATGCTGCTAGGGAATTCTGGGAGTTGTATTATTTCATATATCTTAAAGTTGTTATGGTCTCACCTACCTATAATTTTGCATTAGGGAGAATAGAGAGTGTTTATTGTTTTTAGTTTACCCCTTCTACAAGCCACACAAATTCAATTCTTAAACTGTGAGCCTGTTTTGAACGGATATAGGATGGGGCAATAATTATAATGCCAACTTGTTAGCCATTTTGAATCCCATTTGTTAGAAAAGGCACAGATTGGCTTAAAAACCTTATATGCAACAAAATCTAAAGAGCTCACATACCAAGCTATGATTTAACTTTGACTAAATTCACACAAAGTGGAAAGTAGAATTCCACTTGCCCAGTTGAAGATGTACTTCAGTCCTTGATTCATAAAGACAATTGTTTATCAACAATATATACAGTGATATCAAATGGGGAGAAGAAGCCCAGGCAACATAGGCTGTAGGGAAAAAGAAAAGGAAGTGGACAAGGATTCCTCACCTTCAAAGATTCTGTTTGTGAACCAAGGCCCTTGGTGCAAAGCTCCATAACCGAGTAGGAACAAAAGGTATCTCTTACTTTGTACTGGCTCACAGCCAGAAGCCATAGAGCAGGTGTAGTTTCCAATTCTGAGGGAGGAATTAAAATAGACTGGTGTCCTGAATAAACGCTGTAAAGATACAAGATTGGTTAATGCCATGACGAGAAATCTGTCTTGAGACCAGAAGATGACAAATTGAAAAGGAAATTATTTTTCAAAATTCTGGAAGGAGACAGTTCTCCCTGAGAGCTGTTAGCTCAGGGTTGGACAATCTGAAGCCCTCCAGATGTTACTCAATTGGTTTCCAATTGCTCCGTCAAGAATAGCCAATGGTCAGAGATCTTGACTACTAAAGAAGTGCAGCAACTACCAGAGGGCTACAGTTTCCCCATAGATCGTAAATCTTAAAAATCAAAACAGTGGCAACAAATATGTATTCCAGAGGAAAAAGTCAAACAAAACGAGCTAGCTTTAAATCAGTTTATGTGAAGAGAGACCCAGTGGTTGGAACTTTATTTTGCTTACGCTAGATAGTTTTTCAATAGTAGCATGAAGATGGCAAGTTCCCTGTGATGAATTACTACTGCTGTCAAGAATACTCCCTTGAGGAAATAGTCTTTAGCAAGCTACAAGATTTTTCTTCTCTGTGCCTCTGGGATTTGGAACAAAACATGGATTGACTGAGCAAGTGGTTCAACCGACCGGATTGCTCACCTTGTTGAAATGATTAACAGATAATGTTATAGGAATATAGGGATGCTAAGGATGGTAAGGAAAGTCCTTTGCATACAAAATATCCCATCTTTGATCCCTGAGAAATGGCTTGGAAATCTCTCGTCACTTCCTTTTTCTGGAATGTCATCATATGCAATTCTGAGATTTCTAGATAGTTTGTAATTTAATTATTAATTGCATCTGATTCCGGTTGGCTTTTTAAGATCTAATCAGATAATGCTGCCATCTAGATGGGATATTTACATACATCCCTTTTTCACAGAATGAGAGAAGACGGCTTTTAAGCCACTTAAAGAATCGCTTGGTCTTTGCAGAAATTCAATTAAAGGCATCCTCCAACATCTAGATCCTATTTGAAACATACCACTCTAGAGGGAATTTCTAATCTTGTTTTATTATTTTATTATTTTGTTTCCGTGAATTGCTATTTTTAAATTTGTTCTACATCCTTCCTTTTAGTGATATTTGCAGAAGTGCAGTGTTTAAAAAAATACAAATCTAGCTTTCAAACCATCTCATGTTACAAACTGATGCTTTCAGTAGGATTTAAATGTGAATGCTTCAACCATATTGCATATATGGTTGAAATCTACTCTGGCTAGCATATGCTACTTTAAACACTGCTTGTTGCACATACAACAATGGATGGCTTCACACATTCCACCTAAACAAAACTGAACAATGCTAGATTCAGAATGAGGTATGAACCAATTTGCCATCAAGGCAAGTTTATGTATAACTTTATCTAAATGGATCTGGTTTATTAATAAAAGCTCAGGTAGAACAGTACTAGCCTTTCCTAACTATGGAAGGCAGGGAAGCCACAGATTCAATATTTTCAATACTGAGCAGAAACATCATTTTAGGAACCTTCCCAGATCAAAGTGAAAACGCTGGTCAAAGACCCTAGATCTTTTGCATGAAAAGCAGTGCATCAGGTTTACAACCCTTATATGGCTGTTGTTAGTTTTGCAAAATTATTTATCCAAAAGAAAATTTAACATTTTAGTTTAAAGACTATCCGGGCAGTTCACAAATTCACACATAAACATGAATATCAGGAAAATATAACAGCTCAGGCTCCACATAAAAGAAATAAAACTTGGACAAATTAAAAAAAAACATGTCAGGTGTTCCAGACTTCAGAATCAATAGCAAACTGAACAGCTGATAGAATAAACATATTTAGAAAGGCTTAAAAAAAATCTTCCCAAACCCAAAAACATGGCAGGGGAAAAAAAATGACAATACAATGAAGCCCAGCACTATATCTTTGGCACAAACAGCTAAAAGGTTTAGAAAGACTAATGTCCATGAACTCACGTTGGCCTGACAATTGTTGTCCAACTTATGACCAGAATGCATCAATCTTTGACAAACATTTCCAGGAAATCCTGCTGGAGTGGGTGGCCAATTGATAGGAATGTGGAGAATTTTTGAGAGAGGTCTATTGCTCTGCTTTGCAAGGTTTCTTTTCATTATTATTTTATACCCTTCGGGACATAAAATAAAAACAAAAACAAAACTTTGCAAAACCACGCAATACAGCCATGACTTACCAATGGGCTGGCTCCATGCTCCAAGGGGTTTTCCTTAGTAGTTTGAAAGTCTCAGAATGCTGCATTCTGGGACATCACAATGGAGCAGGCCAGCACAACTTCATAGCATCTATAACAGGGATACACAGATGATTTTATTGTATTATTATTGTTTTATATATAGGTATAAATTTGGCTGCTTGTGCTCAGATTGCAAACCCTGGGTATTTAGGGTTCAATCCCTTTTTACACTCCTGTAGCAGTGATTAATGGCAATGATACCAAACTGGAATAAAAACAATGTTGCCCCAAACTGGTACCCTTTTTTAAAAAACACAATTTAAATTTACTTCAAGTGTGTTCAAGAACTTCATCAGATATTTAAGAGAGCTGCAACTCTTGAAATAAGAGTTTATCAACCCTATATTTGTTCTAATGCCTATGCAACAGAGTTGAGAATTCCGTTTAAAAATGTATGCTAAGAATCAGGTAGTCCTCAACTTATGACCACAATTGAGCCCCAAATTTATGTTGCTAAGCAAGACATTTGTTAAGTGAAGTTTGCCCTGTTTTATGACCTTTCTTGCCACAGTTGTTAACTAAACCATTGCAGTAACATGGTTAATAAGTGGCTTCCCCATTGACTTTGCTTGTACCAGAAAATCACAAAAGATAAGCACATGACAGCAAACCGTCATAAATATGAACCACTTGCCTTCAAATTTTGACCACAAGGGAATGGTTGTAAAGGTGAAAAACGGTCATAGGTCATTTTTTTCAGTGCCATTGTAACTTTGAACGGTCACTAAACGAATGGTTATAAATCAAGGACTACGTGTACAAAATGTCTGTAATAGACAGACATGAACGGTTTGCATATCCCTATTTCTGTATATTAAAAGTTGGAAATTTAGTTTTTGAAATAAGATTCTTAGAATCTCTTAGCAGAAATGGTATTTGAGTTCTTTTTCAGGAAGCTTTTGGAACAATACCTATAAACAAGTTTGGCAGGAAGCAAAAGGACATTTTGTGTTAAGTTTCCAATTGCTTAAAATATTTAGGAAAACTGGGAGAGAGATGAACTTAAATCCTGCACGCTAAGAGAAAATGGGTTGAAGGTTTTCTTTCCTTTCAGTAGACATGATTACCTTACTAGCCTCCCCCTCTTTATATCCTTTTTGCTAACGAAGAATTACAGGTTTTATTTCCCAATTTGGTATATGCCACACTCATGTAATGTCTCGATAGCCAAAGCAGCTTTATCCACAGGGAGAGATTAGCCAGTTTGGAGAAATGTCAAGAACTGTGCTGAAAAAAAAAAGAAGTATGGATGTGATATTCCATTAAAAGCACTCCAATGAGAGTTAGTGGCAACATGGAATAGTATGAAGGGAAAAAAATGAATGGTTGTCTTAAACTCTGAAGATTGTTTCACACAGCAATATTTTCTTGTAACTAGCTAAAATGCCCACTTGCACAAATATAATAAGACACCATGACTCCGTTTACTCTCTCTATTTTGCCTCTAGAACCGATAGGTTGGTCTTCAAACTTAAATCTAGCTTCACTCTTTGCTTTGATATGTCAATTGATCCTTTTCCTAGGAGATAATACACTGGATCCCTGCCATCTGTACACATACAGAGTCCAGCAGTAATGTCCTGCCAAAAAAAAAGATACTTGACAGTTCTCATCAGGAAAACCTACCTACAGAGGCACCAAAGGACAAATCCCAGTCCACAATAGGGATCCAAACAAATTGCAACTTCTCTAGAAGGATAAAGTTCACATTGCAGCTTAATAGAACGACAAAAGGCACTAGTGGCTGCATGAGACATCTGGAAGAAGAAGAGAGGGGAAAAAAAAACAGTAATCAGAATGATAAATAAATTATGCCATTCTGTGGGGTTGCTTCTGAAGCACTGCCAGATCTTAAGTTAGTAACAGAATAAAAATAATCATTCCCCCATCTCTTCTCTCCATTCTCTCATTTCTATCTCCTAGAAGCAAACCCTCACTGAATCTTTTCCATGCTATTAAAATTAATATGTTTTCAAAGAAGAACAATCAATCAACCAACGCGGCAAACGAAAAAAAAAACAGAAAGTGACTCATTATGGTTTTGATTTCTAGGTTATAATCCAGAACTGCTGGAAATTATGTGGAACCCTGAAGAGGAGGGTAAAAATAGAAAGTGCTACAGATGGCAGACATGGTCCAGTAAAAGACCAAATGCTTAACATGCAAAAAGTTAAGACTCTCCTACTAGTGTCAGTTAAAGAATGTTCTACCATGTGAAAAAACTCAAAAACTAGCTCTTCCTGTATTGGCTTTATCCTAGTGTCACAATACTGTATTAGAATAGAATAGAATAGAATAGAATAGAATAGAATAGAATAGAATAGAATAGAATAGAATAGAATAGAATAGAATAGAATAGAATAGAATAGAATAGAATTTTTTATTGGCCAAGTGTGATTGAACACACAAGGAATTTGTCTTGGTGCATATGCTCTCGGTGTACATAAAAGAAAAGATAAGTTCGTCAAGAATCTTAAGGTACAACACTTAATGATAGTCTGGGTACAAATAAGCAATCAAATCATAGTAGGAACCAGTCAATATAAATTGTAAGGATACAAGCAACAAAGTTACAGACATACAGTCATTAGGGGGAGGAGAAGGGGGATGGGAACAGTTCGAATCCTGATCATGTCCTTGGCAGGATCAGGTCATTAATAAATGTTTTACCGTATGTGTTAACCTTAGGAATAATAAAATAACTTTTTTAAAGTATACCCAAGGGGATTTTCCCCCCCCCCCCCCCCCCAAAATAAAATAATAAATCATGGAAACAGCAGTTAAGGAAAAATAAGTGATATTTTTTCTTGTTCTTCCCCTAAACGTGTCTTATCCAGATGCGGATCTTGACTTATCCAGTGTGAGTGTGTAATTCTTACCTTCACCCCTGCTAACATTCCAGTTGTAGATACACTGAAATCGAGATAAGCTAGCATGTCAGGATTTGAAGGTTTGAAGATCTGAGGAGGCCGTTTCTTTGGCAAATCATCTATGAAGAAAAAGGGAGACATGATTCTTGTAACATTGTGAAAGATGCAAAAATTCGCAAGAGAACAAAGATATATAACAAAACAAATATACAACATACCTGTGTCTAATATAGGTGGCCACGTTCTGACATCCACTGCTGCTGCTGCCTCCCGAGACCGTAATAATTTACATATTAATTGTGTTGTCATTAAACAAGCTGAGCGACTCACCTGGGAATTTCAGCAGAAAGAGAAAGAAGAGATTTAAATCTCTACACTTTATTTTTTGTTCAATCATATCCCAATTTTGGAGACTGTCTAGACAGGTTCTTGCAGTTTTCTTGCCAAAGTTTTTAGAAATAGTTTGCCATTGCCTCCTTCCTAGGGTTGATAGAGTGTGGCTGGATAAAGATTCCCCAGCCGGCTTTGTGTTTAAGGCAGGACTAGAACTCACAGTTTTCCTGTTTCTACCCAGATGCTGTAACCATTACACCCACATGGCTGTTTGCTTCACATTACAAGTCAATATATTTTACTTTTTATAAAGTACATCTTCAGTATCTTCAGTTTAAAAAGAACATCTCACTACTCCAAATGTTTTCAGGTTAAGACATACAATACAGGTTCCTCCCGCCCCCGCCAAAAAAATTCTATGATGATGTGGAATGCAGCCACTATACCAATAAAGGGGAATATTTATAGCTCAGGGCTGAAATGAGGACTCCTTGGTGCTCTCTGAGCTTGCTTGCTTTTGCAGATGTTTCATTATCCAAACTAGGTAACATCATCAATGCTAGTAGGGAGTGCTGTTTGCTGTCAGTTTATATTCTGGTGTCTTGCCTGTCTTAGGGGCGTTCTTAGCAGAGGTGGGTTCTGCTTTTCTTCACTGCCGGTTTGCTCAGTGATGCGCCACACGGGCGCGCTTCATGCATGCACAGTGCTTAAAAAAAGCTTCTGCGCATGCGCAGAAGCAAAAAACAAGATGGCGCCGCCGAAAGAACCGGTTTGGGGGCGTGGCAGGCCTGGGTCGCTGCCGGTTCTAGCAACCCAGGCCGCCAAGTTACTACCAGTTCGAACCGGGAGGAACCCACCTCTGGTTCTTAGCGATTCTTTGGTTGGGCTGTTTACTGATGGCTCTTTGGCAGTTTCTTAATTGGGGTATTTCTTACTTGATTGTTGGTCTGAAGTTAACCTTGGAGTTAATCTATTCTGATCTGAGTGCTGATTACTGCTGGAGAGGTTCTGGTGTCTTTTTGTTCTCTTTTGGGCTGGTTGATTGTCTCTTTTGCATAGTCTATATAGATATTGTTAATGTCTATGTGTCTATTGATGGCTGATTTGTCAGAGTGCCAGGCTTTTAGAAATTCCCTGGCATTTTTGGATTTGACCTGGTCTAGGATGGTCACATTTTCCCAATTGTAACTATGGTTAAATCTGTCTATACGTTGTGCAGCCACTATACTTACTACATCCCCCAACCCTCAAAACAATTCCTCTCTGGGCCCAAAAGTTTTAATTCTTAACCCTTGTTATGTCCTTGCTCCACCAAAATCTATTCCTCATGGCCCCTGGAGACAAAAAATGCAACTCCAGGATGAAAAAGGCAATCTATGCATGTTCTAAGTTAATCATTATTAATGGCCCACTGACCTCCACAATCATCTTCACTGTGGGTAAGGTTGTTGCAATGTTTTGTGGATGGGGAGGCCGAACTGTTATTGGCACACAGCCAGCATATAAACATCCATAAAATGCAGCAATCAGATCTATGCCTGGATGGGACAAAAATAGGCATGACTGTTAGCGAGGAAGAAAGCAAAATGAGAGTAATTTCTAAAAATACCTGTATAATTCCACCTTCCCTAAACTAATGCTGTTCAGATGTGTTGGGAATACAACCTACATTGAAATGGAGCTTCAATCTCATATCCACTTACCTAGGAGTAAGGATCACTGAACTCACTGGGGCTGACATCTGAACAGACATGCATAAGATTGTGTTGTTAAAGGGAGAGAGAAAGAGAGAGAGAAAGACATGTACAGTTTACTTCTACTGAAATGATCTGAATTCATTTGGCTTTAGATGAGCAGATTTCTCATACAATTGTGAATTTCATTTAGCTGCTGGAGGCAGAATTTGTTTCTCCAGCTCTCTCACTGAATAAACCTGTACATGAAATCCAGCTCTTTATCCCTCATGCTTGTGAGATAGGGGGGATTCTTTCTTCATTGTTCCATAGCAATTCTACTTTGGAAGTCAGTGCATTTAGCAACTACATATTCAACATAGACTGAAGTTGTAGGCCAATGTTTCTCAACCTTGGTAACTTTATATTTTTAACTTTAAGACAAATGGACTTCAAATCCCAGAATTTCCCAGCCAGCACTGGGGAAGCATTGCTAGTTGGGGAATTCTGGGAGTTGAAGTCCATGTATGTTAAGTTGCCAAGATTGATAAACATTGCTCTAAGCCCATACTGAAGCACTTTTGGTTGAAATCAGTAACGACAAGAGGAAATAAAAATGTTAGACATCCCCAATTCCCATTGAGAGCTATAAGAACTGGTCTAACAGCCCATACACTGAAAGAAAAACAGTGATGAAAGAGCAATGAGAAATTTTGGAGTATAATCCTACAAATTCACTATATATAGCAATGATGGCGAACCTTTTTTTCCTCAGGTGCCAAAAGCGCGCGTGCGCATGCTATTGCGCGTGTGTGCCCACACCCATAATTCAATGCCCCCATGCGCCCCACCCGCACAACCCCCGCTGCACCCCGCGCATGCGGACAGGCCTCACTGAAGCCTCCGGATTTCCTGTAGGCCCGTTGGGCTGTTTTTCGCTCTCCCTCCTGCCCCCCCCCGGAGGCCCTCTGGAGGCCGAAAACGGCCCATTTCACGACTTCTGGTGGGCCTGGTAGACCCGTTTTTCGCCCTCCCCAGGCTCCAGAGGCTTTTTTGGAGCCTGGGGCGAAAACCTCCTCCTCCGCCGCCCCGGAGGGTGGAAATGGCCCGTTTCCCAACTTTCAGTGGGCCCGGTAGGCCCGTTTTTTGTCCTCCCCAGGTTGCAGAGCACCCAGAGCCTCCGCGCGAGCCGAAAATCAGATGGCCGGCGCGCACATGCGCACTGGAGCTGAGCTAGGGCAACGGCTCGTGTGCTGGCAGATATGGCTCCACATGCCATCTGTGGCACCCATGCCAAAGGTTCGCCATCACGGGTATATAGCAACCAGAAAGACCTATACTCGAAGCAAAAATACTTGTACTCTTTCAACCTTCCAACCAACCAACATTATTTATGCATCAGTCAAAGATTTTATAGATAGAACAACATTGTTAGAGAATTGCAACTAAAGTATGCTTGCACAATTTACCTGGTGGGTAGACTAAAGCAACATGATCACCATCTTGCAAATGACCCCTTTCCATCAACATTACTGCTATCTTTTCAGCTCGTTTATGTAGCTGGACACAGGTGAGAGAATTTGCTATTGTCCCCTTCATTAAGAAAAAAAAAGGTAGAGATAAAGAAGAAAAATTTAAATATGCATCTTTTTATTCATTAACTGAGTTATTGACCTTAGCCTCTGAAACTAGATTAGTTATATAAATGCCACACATTCATTTAATTTTAAGCTGGAAAAAAAACCAAAGGAAGCAAAATCTATATCTTGATTAGGTCAGTTGAAAGGTAGACTTTAAAGCTTTTTGCCTGATTAACTATAAAGTGAACTATGATTTTTTCAGGAAATTATAGTTACTGCTGAAGAATATTTCAAAATAACTCAAACTGAAATTTAGTAAGGATATAACAAGAGGAACTGAGTGCTAGCTATTAGTAATCACTGTTTTCAAATGGTGAAGTGGTTTGAAGCAAGCCTTAACAAAACCTGAACAGCTTGAGATTTTTCACAAGTAAGAAATTATCAATGTCATAGAGAGACATTACATTAGATTGCCTCCCAAGCGGTACCATTTACGGATGCAGTTTGTACAAGTCCATATTCTAGACTATTATTTGTTAGTTTAATTCAATTTGATGCCACCTGATTCCAGAGCAATTTTGGGCAGTTCATGAGACCCAAAGTATAATAAAACCAACATAATAACAGGCATTGCACAAAAGCAAGGCTAGAATAGAACAAAATGGCAATTCCAGCAACAACTCAAACATCCTATAACAGGGGTGTCAAACTGGATTTCTTTGAGGGTCGGATCAGCATTGTAGTTCTCCTCTGCGTGCAGCCCCCTCTGCCCCGTTTTTGGCCTCCCTGGCCTCCAGCAGCACTCTGCCAGCCAAAAACGCAGAGGCACCGTGGGCTGGTCCTTTGATATTTTCAGGCCGGCCCCATTGGCCGGATTTAAGCACCACGCAGGCCGGATGTGGCCTGCGGGCATTGAGTTTGACACCCCTGTCCTATAACATCTAATATAGTTTGTGGCACATTCCAGCAGCCCTATAGCATAGTGCTTTACAATATTGTATTGTATTGTACAATATTGTATTGTACAATATTGTATTCTAACCACTGCGCCATCAGGGCTCGTACCTATCCAAAAGCCTAGGAGAACAGCCAGGTCTTTATGGTTCTGTGAAAGGATTGGCTCATTGTAGGATCCTCCTTTGTCATTTCAAACTTGGTTTTATATTTAATAGTTCTGAGTTGCAAGTTTATTTATCATCATCATTATTTATTTAATTTGCATGCTGCCCAATTCACAGTGTTTCATAAATTTATAAATAAGAAAGCCAAAAGACATCCTTACCCTACAGTTTAGTAGAGTATAAAGCACATGGTCAGGAGTTGTCTGTGCCCTCCACTGTAAGACTTCTGAGAGGAATAAGAACTGGTGGGGAAAACAAGATAAACATTAAGAAAGAGAGGAACGTAAGAAACACAATTGCTTCTTTAAACATCTTTTAGGCCTAGAAAGAGCTCTCTTTTCGCTGAACTGCAAACTGCTACCAGTTTCACAGATTCATAGATATTACTATGAAGAAAAGAAATTTAAGGATGTTGACGGTAAAAATCTGAAAATACTTAAAAATCAGTAACATACAATAAACTGCTGACCTTTTTTTTTCAATTAGTCAACGCAGAATTCAATTAATTCATTCTTGTTCTAAATAGACTGAAATTACCAGCAACTTAGTAGAACTGCATGTATGCACTGATGTGATCAGGAACAACATCCAATTAAAGGTAAAGGTTAAGATTTCCCCTGTCCAGTCCGTGTCTGACTCTAGGGGGCAGCGGTCATCTCTGTTTCTTAGCCAAGGGAGTCAGCATTGTCCGAAGACATTTCCGTGGACATGTGGCCATCATAACTATATGTTGAGGCACACGGAAGGCTATTACCTTCCTGCCGAAGTGGTACCTATTTATCTACTTGCATTTGTATGCTTTCAAACTGCTAGGTTTGCAGGAGCTGGAGGAAGTACCAGGAGCTCACCCTGTTGCGTGGCGCTTGGGTCTTGAACCTGGACTGTTGGCTTTCCAGCTGGCAAGCTCAGCATCTTTAACCACTGAGCCATTGCGCCCCTAATATCCATTTTGTATTAAATATTTATAATGGTCAGTTTTAAAATAGACAACTATACATAATGTGTAGTAAGTAGAAACATGAATACATATTTATCCAGAATTATATAAGACAAAAATAGCATATTTGCATCAGATCTGTAACTGTGATTTGACATAGTTTTGATGTTATATATTAGCCTTAGAAAATACATCCCTTGATATAAATATTTGGTCTGAATATATGGACTCTCATATTCCCAGTTCTGAATGGAAGGAAAATTGCGGTAAGTATGCTCTTCTCTGCTCGTTATCCACTATACCTATGGAAGATTTAGGGCTTTACCTTTCTAGCTTGATCATTATCTTCTATTTGTCCCAAATCTCTGCCGCTTGCCTGTGCAATCCTTTTTCCAGAGACCAGATTCCCCACCATCACAGAGGCAGGACCAATTTCTACAGTACATCAGGAAGATGGTGAAAGAAGAATTAAGAACTTCCTTTCCAGTGCAAAATTCATATTACTGTGCTTCCTCATCTAGAGTGAAACTATCTCATACGAAATCCCCTGCCATTTCAGCTGCAAATAATAGGAGCTGCTTCCAGCAAAATGAAATTACTGGATTTATTTATTTATTTATTTATTGCTGTCCAATTCCTGCAGCTCAGATCTTGAAGCTCTGATTTCCAAAAACTGGGTTGTTGTTTTTAAACTCATGAGAGGAAATGAGACAATATTGGTCAGTGGGATCGTTACATTTGGTAATCTCATCTAGCATTTGAGGAGCAAGGGAGATTAGCTGAACCCAGACAATTTGAGATTACTAATAAAATAGGCTTTTGTAGATTTCCTCAGTAGATGGGAGTCAAAAAAATTCTCACCCCTTCCTAAGCCTTTCTGCAACGTAAACAAAAAATATAGCAGATTCATAGGAAAGGACCAACTGTCTGAATTGCTACAAGTATCTTTGTAATAGAGCACATAATCTTGTCTATCAAAGTGTTGCGGAGCTACAGGAATCATACGGAAAGACCTCTACTTGCTTTCTAGGTACAATTTAGAATACTGATGTTAATACAGTTTAGGTCTTACTATTTGAGGGATTGCTTCTCTATTTACTAATCTGTGTGAATTCTAAAATCTGCAGGAGAGGCTCTTCTGAAGTTCTCCCTACTCTGGGCTTCCTTCTACAAACTACAGAATGCTGGTTCTTCATATTGCAATAATGCCCTGCCTCTAAGAATGCCTTTCTTTTGCCAGACATTTCTTGGAAAAATTATCTGATGCTGTTTTAATTTCTATCCATTTGTTAAAAACTGCCTGAGGGACATTTTCAAACAGAAGGATGGTATATAATTAAATGAATAAAAAAATCCATAAAGCAAACCAATATTCCAATCACTGAGTCGAAAACTAACTAACGCACAGAACATCCAATCAAAAGGTCTTGAATTATGAGGAAATCTAGCTACTCTTATTTTTATTTATTTATTTATATGAAATTTATATATGGGACATCTCACTATCGAGTCACTTATCCGGGGATCTCAACCCAAGACGCAAACATTAGACTTACCTGGTTGTTTCTGTCTTGGTTTAGGCAGGTTTGTTACACAGGTGTGTGGACACATCAGTACATTACAGGGATGCAATGCTCCTTCAAGGAAGAGCTGCTTTGTTTCTGACAAGTGGATTCCACCAAGCGGAGTCTTTGGGAGTGTGTTTGCTGGTACCAAGGCTAGGCAGTAAACTCCTACTTGATGAATACTGTCTATAGCCTAGAAAAATACATATAAAAAGAAGAAAATTACTATAAGGGTGGGAACAGGATTGAGTTGGTCTGCTCACAAGCACGCAGATATCTGAAAAACTATGTAGCTACAGAAAGGAACTTTGAAACTCCCTACTAAATATGGACTTCTTGTTGTTAGTTGCGAAGTCATGTCTGACCCATCGCGACCCCATGGACAAAGTTCCTCCAGGCCTTCCTGTCCTCTACCATCCTCTGGAGTCCATTTAAGCTCACACCGACTGCTTCAGTGACTCCATCCAGCCACCTCATTCTCTGTCATCACCTTCTTCTTTTGCCCTCAATCTTTCCCAGCATTAGGCTCTTCTACAGTGAGTCTATATGGACTATGAAGTATGGACTATGATTACACAATTATGTATCGATAATTTACTTAGTTTGTGATTGCTTCAACTTCATCTCTATGCAACAAAAAAATTAATCCCCCAGGCTGTGTTCACAGGGCTCAATGTTGTTAAAAGTTAGAAGTCTAAATTGTAGTTCAATTGTAGTTCAGTGTAGTATGTGAACTACAATATCACCTAATCTAAATGTAAAGGTAGAAATAGAAAGTTAAATGAGTAAAAGTGACTTTAAATCATCAAGAAGTTATATAATTCTTGACCAACATCAACTTAGGTATGTTTTCACAAAAAGAAAATGCATTAAAACTAAAAACAAGACAAGAGCCAGTCTAGAAAACAAGACATTGTGAGTTCAAGTCCCACCTTAGTCATGAAAGCTGGCTGGGTGACTTTGGGCCAATCATTTTCATTTTCAGCCCAACCCACCTCACAGGGTTGTTTGTTGTGGAGAAAATAGGACGAAGAAGGTGTGTTGGATATGTTTGCTGCCTTGAGTTATTTGTAAAAATGCTAAAGACAGGATACAAATTTAAAAACGCACATTTTTCCTTGCTTGCTATGTAGATTTGCTGTACATTACAAATCAAGACTAATTTTATCTATAAGGATTCAAGAGAAGAAGAAATTGTTTTAAAATCATAGATTTTGAGTGTCTAGGGAAGCAAAAGAAAAAACAACATTATGTTCCTTTCTTACTCAGAGCAACTTGATTTTAATATATACTAAATTCACACTGGTGAAACTGTATCCTGGTTAAGGTTATTATCAATCTGAGGTCTCAAAAATATTGGCCCCCACTGGTACCCTAGAAAAATAGGCTACATAAAACAGAAGTGGACAATCTGCAGCCTTCACAAGGTTTTTCACAATGAAAAATACTAGCTTTTACATCACTGCTAAAAGCTGTTCATTCCTTCTCTTTCTGTTGTCTTGCTGAACCAGCAAGAAGAAATATTGAAGGAAAGAATGGAGGCTGTCATTCACTGTGGTTCTTTTTTGCTTTGGCTTCACCCATCAGGTTTCTCTCAACACAACACAACACGACTGAGGAAATGCAGCCATTGAGAGAAAAAGAGGCTCTTTTTCCCTTCTCTAAAACATTGCCAGAAGAGGGGACATAGATTGCTTCACCTTAAGAGTTATTTAAAGAAATATAAATTGGACAGTGAAAAAGTCAGGCAGTTCACCCCAAAACTGATGAAGGGCATCAAGTTCTAACACTTGAGGGCCATTAAGAAGGGAATGTAATATGCTGAACTGTATTCTACTAGTTCCATCTACTCAAATTGCCAATGGGAATGAAGGCAACTGGAGTTTATGGACAAAGGGGAATAAAACTTGCACAAAAATAAATATTATAAAAGGTAAGGTAAAGGCAAAGCTTTCCCCTGTCCACTTATGTATGAATCTAGGGGGCAGTGGTCATCTCCAATTCCTAGCTGAGGGAGCCAGCATTGTACAAAGACACTTCCCTGGTCATGTGGCCAGCATGTCAAACTCACACAGAACGCTGTTACCTTCCCACCAAAGTGGTACCTATTTATCTATTCGCATTGGCATGCTTTCAAACTTCTAGGTGGGCTGGAGCAAGGAACAGGAGCTCACCCATCGCACGTCGCTCGGGTCTTGAATCAGGCCTGTCAAGTTTTCCAGCTCACAAGCTCAGCATCTTTAACTGCTGAGCCATCGCACCCCCAAAAGAGAATTGTTCTCATCTCTTTCCTGCTTAACAAAACCTACCTTTTCTACTCTCCCGATGTTCTTGCTTGAACTCAAAACATCTATGGTTAATTCTTTTATATCCCTACTCGTGATGCATCCTTCTTTGAGTAGCCTTGGTATTATTATTGCATGCCACCATGGCATGCAGCCAAAATGTTGTAAACTGCCTGAGTCTTTCCTGTCTTCCCCATCATTAGGTTTTCCCCTTCCTCAAGAGTTCCCCTGATGATGTTAACTTGCAAGATCCTCACACTGATGCTTCCATAGACTGTGCAATCTACAAAGGAATTTAGAGTGCTAAGTTGCTCTACTGTACTGTGTTTATAAGACCTTGCTCGAATGCTCTAAAACTTTTATTTTGCTCCTTGTGTTTCCTCTGGCATTTAAATGGATGTAAAAGAAAACATTCTCCCAAAGAAGAAGAGATATATTATGGACTATGGAAGTTCATGTACAGCTACAGATGTCTTGCCCTCATTCTGCAGAACAATGAGATGAGTGTCCATCAACTTCTGCTTCTTCGTAAGTAGATATCCTATCCTTTCAATCATAAGCACAGCTCAAGAGAGCCCAACACACTAAACAGAAAGCTGCAGACTGGAAGGAATGCAATACTCATAAGGCAATGCCATTACAGAATCAATAAACAGCCAAGCAGTAAGAACTTGAAGATGAGTTGTCTATTATATAGTTCCTTTCTTTTATTATAAGTTGTGTTTTTCCCACTCTGTTCTCTGAGTTTCTTAAAAGGCTCTGCCCCAGGGGTGAAATGCTACCGGTTTGGCCCGGTTCGGGCATACCGGTAGCGGCGGCTGCCGGTGGTTTGGAGAACCGGTAGCGGCGGCAGCGCAAGGCTCCGCCCACCCGTCCGGACGTCACCATTTTCTTGTTTTTAACCCTCTGCGCATGCGCAAAGCCTTCTGCACATGCGTAGAGGGTGAAAAGCGCACGTGACGGTGGCGTGCGCGCGAGCAAAGCAAGTGTGTGTGCGCAAAGCGCGTGCTTCCGAACCGGTAGGGAAGGTAAGTAAATTTCACCGCTGCTCTGCACACCAACACTGCTATAGCTATTATCAAAGATAAAGATAATCATCTGTTCAGAAAACATAGGAAGGTGGGGGGAAGAGTGGATTTTCATAGTTTAATCCAAAATTAGAAGAAAAATTCCAGGAGAGATTAACCAAGATCATCTGGAACAGGAATAAAGATTACTCTTTCACCTAGATATGTTTTGCTTCTGTTGGAAAATGCAATGTATACTTATGCTTTTATGTAACAGGGAGCTACCTTGGCACATCATGTCTTTCCATTTGACCCTGATGATTATAGGTTTAGCAACTGTACCTGCAGAACTCTGCTCATCCACTGAAAGCTGTCTTCTTCTGTAGAATCCGGCCTCTGCTCAGCCACAATGACTATGCGTTCATCATGAAGGACACTCACTGAAAATACTGCTATCCTGTGGGATGTGCAAACCAAGACATTTGCAGTTGGATAAAAAGACTAAGAGCAGAGCAATTCCCTTTCATGGTTTTTTTGTGACTCAGTTCTCATTAGTTATGCAACAGAGAAGATTAGAGCCCAAGTTCTTTATTTCCTCTAGAAGACATCTGCACTGAACACCTACAGAAGTTTAAAATAGAGCACTAACTGGAACAGCTATTATAAAAGCAAGCTCATGTTGGCTCTCCATAGAGTAATGCACCATCATTGCAAACAGCATTTCACTCTGTATACGTTCAGGATAATATTTACTAAGTGAGGCAAAGAAAACAAGCATAACAAAGTCATGTTTTTATTTAGAGAAATGGAAATGTGCAAAGTTGTTTCCATTTGTAGCATTTCTGCTTTGAATTTCCTAAAGAGGTTTGCCGGATATCCATTTTGATGCCAGATTTCCCAGATGTTTATACTGGTTCTATTTCCAATGGATTTTCATCTATTTTTTCTCTAAATGTTTTACTAGGGGTTGTTTTATTTACATTGCCTTAATTTGTCCTTAAGCAGTCCTGAATATTATTTTAGACAACTTATACAGCTGTCCATGTTACAACTTTAGCAACATTGGGAAGCAAACAATGTTAAAACTACAAACAATAAGCAGAAAATGCATTAATAGTTGCTGAGGGCAACAGTCACAAAAATAATGCACTCATCTTATGGCTCCCATTACCTTAGGTATTAACTGTAACTTACTGATAGGGTGCCATATTGTGAGAGGAGAGGATGCCTAGAAAATGGCCCACAGCTGTGTTGCTGTTGTCCTTCCCCTTTAAGACTTCTCCCAGCCAGCACAGCGCTGTCTGCTATAAAAGCTGTGCTGAGAGAGAGCTGGGCGTATTGCTGTTTGTGTGTGGGAAGAAGTGGGTGGAATTTCATGTGGGGAAGAAACGCAGCCTGAAGAAGCTAGAAAGCAATGTTATTTTCTAGTAGTAGGACTTACAAGGAATAGCTGGAGGAAAGTAACAGGAAATGTAATAGCAGTGGGGAAGAATGGGCTAGTGGTGAGCAGTGAATATTAACCTATGAATGCTTATGTTACTGGGTTGGCTTTTGTATGCTTTGGAACTTTCTGACTATAATCCATGACAAAGGGGTGGCAAAGGATGGGATATTCAACAAGGAGAACCATACAAGTGAAGGGGGCTTAAACTTCAGGAGTTTATTAAACACTTTATGGAAAGAAAACAAACTCTGGCTGAAAGGGAGTTGCAAAAAGGGAGGAATTGGGCTCTCACTTAGCAGGAATTAGCCAGCTCCTGCCTGCAGAAACCAGACTTCATACCAGAGCCTACAAACAAACAGACATGGAAAAGGCAGAAGGGATAGATTCTACTACTACTTTAGCAGAGAGGCTAATTGTAGTAAAGGCTACTACTTTGGTAGAGACAGGCATAGTTAAAGCAGAAAGTAGACCAGCCAGGAATAGGACTACCTGGGTTAATATCACAGAGATGTTAGCCTTAATTAAAAGAGGACATTAAATAAAGGCTTTTTAGTAGAAATTAATGCATGTTGGTTAATCTGTTTGGAATGCTAAGGTTATCTAAGGTTTCTCTGAGCAAGGGAAGCACTCTTTCAATATCCTGTTTAAAAAAATCCTGATGGGAAGAAATTGAAGCCTACCTTCCCCTGTAGACAAACTTCATGGGTTCCACTGCCAATGCTGTAGCTACAATGTCATCTGCATTGTGTCTCCTCCCACTGACAACCATCAGACCATCCATTTTACCAACCACAAAAACAAGTCCTCCAGGACCAATGAACCCAAGAAGTCCAGTTCTTATAAAGGGATATTCGCTTATGGGGGCACCTGAAGTAGTCATTGGGAACACCTATGAGAAAGACAGAGAAGCCAGGGTGGGAAGCTTCATTTTTACAATATTCGGGTGATTTAGATCCTTCTGGGAGCATATATTAAAATTACTACACATGAAACATAAATCCTCTTCTATTTCTCTGTGGGAACACTAGTACTATTTTTTGTATACCCATTGCATTGTATTAAGCAATGATTTGCTTCAGCATGCGGTGTTGAAGTTATAACATAATAGTTATGACATAACAAAATATGCTGTGAACGATAATTTATAAAAATGCATTGGTTTATACAACACCCTAAAGCATAATCAAGCAAACCATAAAAATGCTCAAATGAGATTTGGAAACCCAGCCATTCATTACAATGTCCCTAAAATTATATATTACAGTGTTGTGCTTCTATCACTATTTATTTATTGGTAGAAAACATTTGCATGAAATCCCAAATTTCAGCCTGGTACTTCCAGAGTGGTACTGCCATGCCTAATCTGGAAAGAGGAATAAAATATGAAGAGAGACAGCAACAGCCAAAATAAAAATGGTAAATAAAATTTTCAGAAACAATGGAAAAACATAGAATACAAAAATTGGGAAAGGGATTAAGAAAATACAGACTGACAATTTGCTGTTTTTCCAATTAAAGTGGTATGTGTGTGTGTGCATTGTAGAATTAAGATAGCAGGTTTACTTTCCTAGTAATAACATATATATATAGAAACTTTTTGAAGCTGAATTCATACATGCAAAGTCAGTATGAATTTTATACTGACTTATATAAACTTATAAGTTCATAATTTCCTTTGCTTCTTACTCTTTTTCAATTTAATTTATAATGCATATGTGAATATACAAATACATGCAATATACAGACACATACATAAATAAAACATTATTTTGAGAAAACCTTCAACTGGACATATTCTACCAGTCAGAATGAAAGAGCATTCACCTCCTGTATTCTGGAGCCCTCTAGAGCTGCAGAATGTCAATCTCCACATGTCATTCCAGATTGGGAATGACAGGAGAAGACAATAATGGCCCAACTTAATAGAAGTGCAGCCTCACAAATGAATCATTGCTATGAATGTGAATCCGAAAGTTTTTTTTTTAAATTAAGTTAACAGTTTACCAGCTTACCTCAAATGTATTTTTGGTCATTCCAGAGAGTCCATAGTAAGATGTACCTGTGGCAATAGCACATACACAGAGTTCACCAACTTCATCTGTTCGGCAGAGTTGAGGAACTCCATCTGGTTTGACAGCACACATTATGGCTGGGGGGGGGGGGAAAGAAAGAATAGCATTTTTCCTAGTGTTGCGTAATAGACATTGGCAATGCGACCAATTCACAGGGTTGTGGATAAAGTAGGAGGGGTCAAGCAGTATGCTGCCTTGACTGCCGAAAGAATTAAAGGCAGGATAAATCTAACATAATGTTGAATTCAACATACGACACCAAAACTGGGTTAACAGTGTTATGGGTTGTTTGATTTTAAACTATCAATCATTAGATTGATTCAGATTCATAACCACAAAGCACTAGAAAACTGATTCTAGAAATAGCACTAGAAATTAGGTGTTTGTATCTCTTCAGTGACTGGGAGGAAAACTTTTATTTTATTAAAAAAGGGGGGGGCTGGGCTTCTTGATTCCTCCCCTTTTTTCTTTTTTCTAAATCTTGGAATGGAAGCTCACCCCGTCACATGGCACTTGGGTCTTGAACTGCCAACCATTGGTCGACAAGCCCAGGGTCTTAACTGCTAAGCCATTGCGCCCTATTAAAAACACTAAAAAACCATCCAAATTAAATATACATAGGAGCAAGGTATTTAGCTCGTTAGCAATATAGGTAGAAATAGGGCCTTGGCACATTCAGCATCTTAGGCTTTAGGGAACATAGCCAGGTTTTTAAGATCTTACAAAAAGCTAAAAAGGTTGGGGCCATTCTGATTTCAAAAAGGAGGAAATTCCATACAGCAGAGGGCAGCTGTAGAAAAAGCTTGTTTTCTGGGCCCTACCAACTGACATTCTATGTAAATATACCTACAGGAGACGGAATCTGCATCATATGCATTTTTAAAAAACTGTTTATATATTTTCACATTACATACGTAAGTGCTTAGTGAACAGCATATTGTCTGGATCAATTTATTTTTATGCAATAATATTCTTCCCACTCCTAATTTCTACCTCTATTGTCCAACCATTTATAAAACAAGTCCAATGTTCGAAAATACTCTGTATTTTGTGAATGCTCCAACACTGGAAGTTTTTAAGAAGATGTTGGATAACCATTTGTCTGAAGTGGTGTAGGCATCCTGCCTAAGCAGGAGGGTTGGACTAGAAGACCTCCAAGGTCCCTTCCAACTCTGTTGTTGTTGTTGTTATTGTTATTGTTATTGTTATTGTTATTGTTATTGTTATTGTTATTGTTATTGTTATTATTATTATTATTATTATTATTCTTTTTCTTTTATTTTTATTTTTATAACACAATTTTTCTTTACCCAGCTCTATCACATAATTAACAAGTCTGTGACATTATACATACAATGGAAATCAATAATCAGTACATTAAATACCTTCTATTTACAATCTATCTAACTCTATGTACATTTATAGTTCCTATTTCTATTGTCTATCCATACATACCAATCGTCCCATACTGCATAGTATTCTGAATCATCTTTATCCTTTAATTCTAATGTGAGTTTATCCATCTCTGCATATTCAAATATTTTTTGAATCACTAGACCCTCTCGTGGGCTACTGACTCTTTTCCAATATTGCGCAAAGGCAATCCTTGCAGCTGTTGTTACAGTATGTGTAACATCAAGTACTTTGATTTTCTGTTGTACTTCGCCCTAATTATCCCCAAGAGGAAAAGTTCGGGTTCAAATTCTATTTGACATTTGATTATGTCTTGCAGCCAATCCTGTATATTCTTCCAATACCTTTTCGCTTCGGGGCATAACCACCATGAATGAAAGAAGGTACCTTGTCCCTGTTTGCATTTCCAGCATTTTGGGTTTAAGTTTGAGTAATCTTATCCAATCTAGCGGGCGCCAAATGCCAACGATAGAACATTCTATATTGATTTTCCTTGTAGGCCACGGATTTAGTAATTCTGTAGTTTTTGTTTCAAATTTTTTCCCAATCTTCCAGTTCTATATTGTGTCCGAAATTCTTGGCCCAGGCAATCATGGGTTCTTTTACCACCTCCTCTGCTTTGTCAAATTCTAGTAAATAGTTATATATTTTAGATATCAATTTTCCTTCTGGACCTACCAATAGTTTATCTAATTGTTTCGGTTCGGGTTCTATTCCATATTCCTCTATGTCCTTCTTGTATCTGGATTGTACTGGATTTTCTTTTATTTTTAATGTCAATCTATCCATTTCTGCACAATCTAAAATGTTTTTAATTACATCATCCTCTGTGGACATTTCCTCATTTTTCCAGTCATATGCCTTCTTTCTGAGGCAGTTGGATGGACAGAATCTTTTAAAAAAGGCAATCCCTTGGGTACTCTGAGAAGTAGGGCCTTATAGCACCTTGAACTTCACTTGGAAACACCGATAACCAGTGCAGCTCAAGCAGGAGTTGGGGTTATGTGTGCCATCATATCTGGCACCATTTACTATCTATGCTATTGCATTCTGAACTGGTTGAAATTTCCTAACAGTCTACAAGGCAGCCTCATGTAGACCATATTACAGTAGTTTAACCTGGAGATTACAAGGGCATGGATTACTGCAACCAGGGCCTCCTGGTCCAGGTATGGGTGCAACTGGCGTACCACCTGGAGATGTGGAAAGGCTGCCTTGGCCACGGCTGCCACTGGCTCTTCAAGCAGGAGCCACAAGTCCAGGAAGACCCTCCCAGATTGTGCACACAGAGTCTGTTTGGTACAGTGCAACGCCATTCAGAACCAGAGATGGAAGAACCTCATCTTCAGGGTTCTCTTCAATAGCCACCCTGTCTTGCTAGTTGTCGGAGACTGTTTCTCCCCAATAGCCCTCAGATACTGAGATAGGACATCCATGGCACTTTGAAGAGATCTGGGATAGAGTAAGCAGATGACTATATATCTCACCCCAAACCGATGGATCACTTCACCTAGCGGCCTCATGTAAATGTTAAAGGGAAGAGAGAGAGACCAGAGCCCTGAAGTCCCCCTCCCACATAGTATTGGTCACAATCTAGATCTCTCTCTCTCTCTCTTGAAACTGGACTGGCTCCCGAGTAAGGAGGAGAACCAGCACAATACAGTGCTGCCCACCCCCAGTTCCTAAAGCCGACCCAGAAGGATACCATGACTGATGGTATTAATGCCACTGAGAGGTCAAGAAGAATCAGGATTTATGCATTACCTCCATCCCGCCAGAGATGTTGCAGAAATATGGTGCAGAGAAGATACAGAAGATAAAAAAGTTAATTCCCCCAGGAAAATTAACACTAAGGAATTAAATAAAATAATGAATGCAGTTCATGTCCGACAGCTAAACCTGTAAGAATAAGTAATTCTGGGGAAGAATAAACACATTCTTTAATCTTAAGAAGAAATGGCATAATCAGGAAAGAAGTCTTCCAGAATCAAATTCCAGACTTCTGGTTACTCTTCCACCCTGTTAAATATACCTTGCTGTAACACTTCTCTTTCCAATCTTGGGCATAAAAAAGAAAGTGACCATATATGACTCCTGATGGATTGCTAACTACAGTTAACCCCACACAACACAAGTTTAGACATGGGAAAGCCGCCAACATGACAGAGCTGGAAGGGAAACAGAACAGAATGCTTTTGTAACTGGCTTTTTTCCAATGGGAACAAGGCATAGAATCTCAATCCTTCAAAATTATGTAATGAATCTATATGAGATTTATGAAAAAGTTATTTGCTGAAAAAGTTTGAAGAAAACAAAACTGTCTTGTTATGGGTAGATCATACGTAGGATAACATTCTAAAATGCACCCTAGGAGGTCATTACATTTATGTACATGTTTAATGGAGGAAGAATAATTTTAAGTGACAAGGGTGGGATAAGCTAAACCACAAAATATATCGAAAAATGAATACTAGCTTTGAGGAAATAGTGCCTCTGCAATACAACTTTCTTTAAGGCAGTGCAACCTTGGCAAATTTAATATTTATGGATTTTAATCTCTGAATTCCCCCATCCAGCATGCATTAAGAGCAAAACAATGCAAATGAATTCCCCCATCCAGCATGCATTAAGAGCAAAACAATGCAAATGTTATACATTTTTCTGAGTAAACTTACCTCCAGGCATCACCAAACCAACATCTTGCACTGTTAGAACAGAAAGCTTTTCTTCAGAATCCACTCTGATAACTCCATAAGTAAGCCCGTGCATGGATAATACTCCCCTTCCAGGTGGTTGGTTGCTATCATCTGTTGGTCTGGAAATGTATGGAAAATGTCAATGATGTCAAAATAGGAAGCAACTCTCATTTCATATATATGCTGTGCTTGAGAATAATGCCAAGCTTGAGTGACCTCTATAGAAATATTTATTCACTCCATCAGATCTTGCAGGAAGGGCATGCTCTGGCTTCCCTTCCATTAAATAATATTTTGTTGGGCCCCAGAATTGTGCCTTTTGTATAGCACACGTCCTGTTGAACAGAATATGATGAGACCTATTGAGATAGCCTCAATACTGTTAGTCTTTTGTGTAAGACTTGGCATTTCCCCCATGCCCTTGATCCCTGTGAGCTGTGATGGTTGGTTAATTTTGTTTTTATGAGTTGCTTATATTTGTGGCCTTGGGCATCATGGTGGTTGTTGACTTGTTATTGTTTTTAATTTCTATATACTGCCCAGAGTTATTTTTGGTATCAGCCATATAAATTGCTTAAATGAGTAATAAAGCCTGATGTGTGTGATGATGCCTCTAGACAGGAATAACCCTTCTCAAATATTTCATATTTTTTTTTGTCATGTCCTACCATGACTCAAACTGGAGAGAAGCTAGACCTATGCAGTCCAGCTCTCTAGATGTTACATATCAATGTATTCTACTTGAAAAAAAAGCGAGCAGATATAAATGTAGTAAGAAGAGGTTGAACAGTAAATGTGGGTGCTTAAGGTACATACAATCCCCTTTTAGAAAAGCCTTGATGGAGGCTTCTAAAGTTGCTATCAGACTGCAATTTGAAAAGTGCTCCTAATTAAAAGTTGAATAAGAGAATATAGTAGGGAATAGACACAAGGAATAATAGTTTACTTAGGTATTAAATATGCTCTTGTTCATTATTGTTGTGCTGCCCTTTAAGATATCACTTAAATCCTATACTGTTGGCTTTTGAAGGAGAAACCTTTCCACAACCAGCCAGGTGTTGGCTGTGCAAACAGGTTTTGAGCCAGGGGTTTTAATCTAAGTTCTTTGAATCACTTGTTTCCCATCATCAGATAGGGACACAGTCCAGTCCTGAAATGATTTTTCCTATTTACTTGTGCAAAACTCAAGTTCAAAAACATACAGGAAAGAAATTCAATGTTTGATTTTAATGATTCCTCCACAGAAAAATATTTTATGACAAAATCCATACCAAACATTGATGTTGGTATGTACCTATGTTTTTGACAAGTTGTCGTCATAAAAAGCTCAGCTGTATGTTTAATCTTAAATTATAACGGTGGTTCTCAGTGATACTTGAAAAACTGGATGGTACCCAGATTAATTAGAGAATGATAGGCTCCATAAATTTTTATTAAAAGGTTCTAAAAAGCCTTTTGCTGCTCCCTTAATATGATCCCAGTGAAAGGATCACGTATGCTAGCTATGGATTGAATTGAATGTACATTAGGAAGTAACAAATGAGAGGCAGCTAACTGGGTGGCAATGATTAATGGCATTCCCTTTACCTTGGAGGGACATTTCACCACATATTGATAAAAAATTTAACCCTCCACATGTACTTTGGTTGCCTGTAAGATGGTCTTGGAATGAGAACACCCGCCATATTAAGGATGGAAGAGATTTACTGTACTCCAGTAACCTCTACGCCTAATATTGATATAAGCAAGTTGCAAGTACTAGGCATAAATGTAACCTCATCAGAGAAAGTAAATTTATGTTCAGCTTTCCCATGCGATAAAGATGTTGGACTCATTACAGTAATATATTTTCAGTAGGATTCGCCGAAGTTATTGTTATAAAAATATACTGAATGATGGAAAAGTCTAAGAACAGTGTTTCTCAAGCTGGTCGTGGAATTCTGGGGATTAAAGTCCACACCTATTCAAGTTGAGAAACATTGCTCTTGATTGCCATATAATATAGTTCCTAAATACTTCAAAAAGACAAACAGAATATTATTGGATAGTTAACTAACTGAAGCAAAGTTTAAAACTAATATAAAAAGATTTTGGATTCATAGTTCAGTGGGGTATGCCTACAAAGATCAAGTTGAATTTCAGTCAGGGAGAAAAGTTCTGAGCAAGGACTTCAATTTAAGCAGTTATCTTTATTGCAGTAAACAGTACAACATCTGGAAAAAGTTTCATATCATATCATTAGTAGCTGGTAATTCCATACTGAAGTTACCTTGAATTGAATGACATGTATCAACAGGAAATTTAGAAATGGAGAATGTTATCATGACATGAACATCTGTTCTTTCTCCAAGGACTTGCATTTTTTCTTATCTATGTTTTGCTTGCAACACCTTTATGAGATAGTTAAACTAGAGATACTGTAACTTGCCTACATTCATACAATGGACAGATGTCTGAATTTGTTTCCCAAAGTTGCAGTTTGGGCACTAAACCACACTGTTCTATTCTTTTGACTATGTTTCATAGACTATGTCTATGACTCATAGAGTATCACCGTAGAATATTTTTGATGCCTTCTCAGGTAGCTTTTATATATGAGACTTGTAGGTATTTCTCCATTGCTGTTTATTAATATTATTATGATTGAAAAACTTAATTACAATTGAGCCAAAGAATGGGAGAATAGTCTCAAATATCTTAGAGCTGGATAGTATTAAGTTCAACATGTCCATGATCTTTTGAAACAAATCCAAGGATATTAGACTGACACAATCTTGCAATAGCGTATTTCAACATTTTAAAAATGGAACGCTTTAAAGGTCAAAGCCGGCATACAGAAAATTGACACAATTATCTAAACACAATTGCTCAACTTTTTTGTGAGGATTTCATTCAAGGCACAGATAACAAAATCACGTATAGCAAGACCTAAAAAGTTTTCCCTGTCCAGTTGTGTCCTGACACTAGAGGGTGGCGCTCATTTCTTTCGTGGTCATGTGGCTGGCATGACTATATGCCAAGGTGCACAGAATGCTGCTATTTTCCCACCAAAGTGGTACCTACTTGTACCTACAATTCTATTTCATCTTTTATGTTCTTGAACAACCGTATTTGCAAGAGCTGGGGCAAGAAAGGAACTCACCCTGTCATGTGGTGCTTGTGTCTCAAATTGCCAATATTTAGGTTAACAAGCTAAGCTCAGTGTCTAGAAAAATGTTTCATGCAGGTGCAAAATGCCCATCTGCCATAAAGTACACAAATACTCCAAAAGTCTTTGAACCCCCAAACAACAGACATGTGAAATTTTTCACTTGTCCTGCTTAATGACCAGTTGTTGTTAGGGCGATTCAAAGTTACAATAGCGCTGAACAAATGTTTCCATTGACAAATAGGAAAAATAAATAGAGTGTATAATGCTCCTTCCTCCTCCTATTGTTATTCCAAGATTGTTTCCATTAAACTTCATTGCCTTCAGGATTTCACATTTATATTTGACTCTACAATACCTTCTAATAGCCACCGTGAGAGCCTCTGGTGAACTAGCACAAGGACAGATGACTTCTTGTCTTAGGCCTTTACTTTGGAAGACATTTAGAAATGCATCGCATGAAGAAATAGACCCTGGAGTTAAAAAGTACACAGACAATGATATCATTCTATGTGCAATAATCAATAGTTCCTCACAACAAAACAAAAATTTTAAATAGGAGGTTTCCAAAATAGAAATCTAGATGCCAACCAACCAATAAATTCACCGAGTGATTGCGAATAATTGACCTGTGGGTTGAAATCTATAGATGTGCCTAAAGCGAATCTCTAATATACCAACCCTCATTTCAACTTCTTTTGTCCAGAGGAGAAGACTGAAACGCACTGAGCATACTTCTGCCCCCAAATGCAACTAGCTCTTAAGGCTAACTGAGTCAGTATTGTATAATCAAGTTCTTTATATACAATGGAATGAAACTCTGTGCAGAACCAAATATTAATCTGGAAATTACATTTGTATTGCAGGATATTACTTGTACTGGGTACATGAAGATCATTCCATTTCGTACAGAGCTTCATGAATGGCTTCAAAAAGAAGTATTTGTATTCCCTCTAATAATTGAATTTCAATTTTCATTTTGTATCATTTTGTAAGGTCAGACATGTCACAGTACAAAACATACATATGATGTCCAACTAAAATCAACTACTACTTTCAAAAACCTTTGAAATCCTGGTTACTATATATTTCCTATATAATATACTGGTTTTGAGTTTTGCAGCCACAGATAAAAACCTAAAACCCACAATATTTTATATGAAGTAGTCAACATTGTCCATTATGAATAGAGGATCTGCTCAGAATTTTCTGTTGAAAATTCTGTTGAAAATTCTAAGGATAGTAACAGGGGGAAAGGTTGTCTCAGTGCTGAAACTAAGATGTTGAACTATCTCCCTTGTTCCTTTATTACTTTTTGCACCAAGTAAAAATTGGTTCCCCCCCCCCCCCAGATACAACTGGAGATTCAATCAATTTCAATTTAATTTTCTAACTTGCTTTTGGATCATGGTTTCAATCTACTTTAAAAAGTTATCTTAATATTTATATAAGCTGCCTTGGATCTCAGTTTGGGATATTTAAAATTGTAAAAATACGTGATCAAATATAGTTCATGTTTTGTATGCCCGTATTTGACCAAGGAAAGAAACCACCCCTATCGATGCCTAGTTTCAACTGATTTCCTGACAAACCTTCAGCTCTTTTCTACTTTCAAGGAGAAATTTGACTCAAGTTTTATATAACATTTTGCCAAATTATATAGAACTATGCTGCTTTAGTTTATAGTACTGTGAAATATTGGATTTGCTTTAGCATATCACTAAAGAAATGAAACTTTGAAATATAATTTTTTGGTGGATTCTGGAATAGAAATATTTAAGACTCCCATTGAAAAGAGAAAGAATGGACAAGATATCTCAGGAAATGATACATTAAGATTACAGACATACATCCTTGTTTAATGGCTTCATTGTTGACGTAGAATGTCCAACAGTAAAGCCAAATGGACTGTATTCTTTGTTCCATACTTATCACTTACATGGATTGGCACCATCAGCCACTATCAACATTCTAAGTGAAGAGAGGTTGATATCACGTTGATCTCTGTGAGCTACTAATGCCCAGTGCATATCTCTGGATTTTACACAGGCTACTTTTGCTGAGAGATGTAAAAGAAAGAGAAAAATGACCAATGAATTAAGACATAATTCCACTAAAGTATGCAATAAACAAAGATATTTAAGATACAATTCCACTACTAAAAGTCCATAATATATAAGGCATGACCAACTGGCAGACAAATTGGACTTTAATTTGGACTTTCAGTTTTTATATATTACAAGCCAATCTTTCACAGATTGGGTGTGCAGGAGGGATGACTTGTATTTTGCCAGTTTAATACAATAAATCCTACCTCCTGCTCTCACAAAGTAGATTGATGTAGCCATCACCCTTACCTTTGTACTGGCACACCTTCTGTATCCATGAAAGTGGGTTCACTTTCATTAAGGAATACGGGATGCTTATCACATGCATCATGTTCATAACACTCTGAAATTAAAGCAAGGAAATAGAGGTATCAGCAGTGAAGAAACAATTATCAATTGGGGCTCCTGATTATTTGGCATAGTCGTGTCTTCAAGGCCTTTTGGAAGACCAAAAAAGGGAGAGCAGATCTAGCTTCAGGGGCAAGATGGTCCAGAAGGCAGGAGTCATGGCAGAAAAGGCTCTTCTGGACCCCACCAACTGAAATTCCTTGGCTAAAGGCAGCTATCACATGCCTTCTTCTGGCCCAGGTTGCATTGGCTAAGCCAATTTCTCAAGGCAGCTCAGGTGCATACCATGAAGGGCTTTAAAGGTGATAACCCTAGTTATCACCTTGAATTGGACCTCGGCAGCAAACTGAAAGTTAGTGCAGTTTGCGGACGGCTTCCAGGCACTATGAGAGGGCAGCAGTATCACTTGGATCTCTAGGAGTGTTTGATGTAAAGCTACTATCAGCATTCTGATGGAACCACATACCATATTTGTGACAAATGATCTCACGCAGGTAGTTTCATGTAGATGTTAAAAAGGAATGGAAGAGACCTGTGGTACGCCACAAAGGAATGGACATGGAGGCAACCTTTAATTCCCTATTACCACTGCCTTGGAGAAAGGAGCTGAACTTGCACAAGACTCCAGCCCCAAATTCCACAGATAGCCCAATTTTATGCAAGCAAACCAGGACTAGATGAAAACATGTTAGAAAATAAGGAATTCTTATGCCATATCCAATTCTATACTCGGAAGAGGCACCAATTATTGTTTCCCAAGTTGACCTGGACAATCATGAGACTTGAGGGGTTATTCTGAATATTGTTATCAAGCATTTTTTCTCCATGTGGCAACAACTACTAGCTATCACAGATGTTCTCTTAAGAACTTAAGAACGCGCTACTGAACCATTCTTCTGGCACAGGTAGGGCAATCCCAACAGGGTGAGCCAATTTCTCAGATAGCCTGGACCATACCATGCATGTCTTCAAAGGTGATTACCACATTTCTAATTTGACCCCAGAAGAAACGTAAGAGTACTGTTACCTTCCACTGAAGTGGTACCTATTTGTTGACGCAGTTTGCAGGGCGGTATATGTAAATTGGGACATCCAATGGATCCCATGAAATGCCCTCACACCTGAATTGTGCACTAGCTGAAGCTTCCAGATATCCTTGAGGATGGCCCGTGTAGAGCACATTGAAGTAGTCCAAGCATCGGATGATCAGGCTGTGAGTGATTGAGCACAGAGACTCCTATCCAGGAAAGGGCAAAACTGCCATACAACACGAAATTGTGCAAAGACTTTCCAGGCCATGACTGCACCTGCTCAGCAAGCAATCTGAGAAATCTGAGATTGCGCATCAAGTTGGTCTTGGTCTTACCAGGGTTCAGTTTTTTGTGCCCTATCCAGATCTCCAGGCAAAAAGGAGAGGATGTGGACTGAACCTCCCGTTCCCTATTAATACTCATTAGGACTGGCCTTGGAGAAAGGAGTCAAACCCACACAAGACCGTCCTGTCCAGCCCAAATTCAACAGATGGCCCCAAACCAGGGGTCTGCAACCTTAAACACTCAAAGAGCCACTTGGGTCCGTTTCTCACAGAAAACAAAACAACGGGAGCCACAAAACCTGGGTGGGCGTGGCCAACTCGACGTCACTCACTCCCACCCAGTCACGACCCCCCCAGCCACACCTACCCAGGTTTTGTGGCTCCCCGTGTTTTGTTTTCTATGGTAAATAGGTATCTCCCTTTCTCTCCCTCCCTCCCTCCCTCCCTCCCTCCCTCTCTCTCTCTCTCTCTCCCCCCTGGCGGAAATGGTGGGTGGCTACTTCTGGGTTTGCTCGAGAGAGAAAGAGAGTTTCCTGGGGCAAATGGGGCAGGGAATGGGCTCCAGAAAGGGAAGGGGAACCAGTCTCCCCCATTGTGAAGCACGCTAGCTTTCACTGTGCTGTGCAAGACGCTGCAAGAGCAGCAGGCAGGTCATGGTCTTCCCCCTGGCCCAAGCCAAAGGAAAGCCAGACGGGCTTCTCCTTCCCTCCTACCCTTCCCTTTTCCGGCAGCTCTTCCTTGGAAGAGAATGAAAAGAGTGGGAGAGGTGTCCAATTCGGGACTCATGTTTCACTACAACTACCGTGTGCCTCTGATAGGAAATGATGGAATAAACCAATCCATGACTAACTTTCACCAGTAGCTATGAAGTAATTTTGAGCATGCCTCTCATTCCCTACTAACACTCATTAGGACCGGACTTGGATAAAGGAGTTGGACCTGCGCAAGACCATGCCGCCCAGCCCAAAAACAACACATGGCCCAAAAGGATACCATGGCTGATGGTTTCAAAAGCCACTGAGAAGTCAAGGAGATCAAGGATGGATGCCCACCGTCATCCTGCCCTTGCCATAGATCATCCACAAGTGCAACCAATGTTACTTCTGTCCCATAGTGAATTGCACCTCAATCCATGGTGGTGGCAAATGATCTTGCCCGGGAACTGCATGTAAATGTGCAGAAGGAGTAGAAGAGCATCTCAAGCCTTGTGGCATGG
Organism: Thermophis baileyi; assembly: GCA_003457575.1. NCBI lineage: Eukaryota > Metazoa > Chordata > Lepidosauria > Squamata > Dipsadidae > Thermophis > Thermophis baileyi. The sequence continues at coordinate 278,858 of QLTV01001821.1, forward strand.
CACAAAGGAGAGTCTGTGGACTAAAACACTCACTGCCTATTGACACTGATTAGGACTGGCCTTGGAGAAAGGAATCAAACGAGCACAATTCTGGGCTGCCCAGCCCCAAATACTGCAGCCGACCCAAAATAACACCACGGTTAATGGTATTGAAAGCACTGAAAAGTCAAGAAGATCAAGGATGGATGCACACCGTCATCGTGTCCTTGCCATAGATCGTCCACAAGTGCAACCAATGCTGTTTCTGTCACATAATTGGGCCTGAAACCTTACTGGGAGGAACCCGTTTCATCCACAATCCTCTAAACTTCCCAAACATTCTACCTTCTACACCACTGCCCGTAAAAAGGGAAGGTGGGAGACTGGACCGAAGCTATCCAGACAAGTGGGAGGAGACATTTTTTTTAAATGGGGGAGGCGGTGACAAGCCGAGGCTTCCTTAAAAGATCCCAGAAATGCCCCCTCTTGCAGTGAGGAATTTCACTGTCTGAGCCCGCCAGGTCCTTACCATCCTGGAGCATTTCATCAGCCATGGTGGACAATGATCTTAATTTCAATATAAGGAATCTATATCTATAAAGAATCTGCACCACATATTTCACATAGATCATCCACAAGTGCAACCAATATCCTGGTTGATGGTTCTAAAGGCTGCTGAGAGGTCAAGAAGAGCAAGGATCACCATCATCCTGCCATTGCCATAGAGGGGAACCAATGCGACTTCTGTCAATGGCCCGGAGAGCTTTTACACAACTTTGTGTTGTGCAAAGACTTCTGCCAATTACGCCAATGCAGTTTGCAGGGCAGTGATATTAATTGGGACAACCAATGGATCCCATGAAATGCCCACACACCAGAATTGTGCACTAGCTGAAGCTTCCAGATATCCTTGAGGATGGCCCGTGTAGAGCGCATTGAAGTAGTCTAAGCATCAGATGACCAGGGTGTGGTCTGAGCGCAGGGAGTCCTATCCAGGAAAGGGCAAAAGTGCCACACAACATGAAGTTGTGCAAAGTCTCTCCGGGCCATGACTGCAGCTGCTCAGCAAGCAATCTAAGAAATCTGAGATCGTGCATCAAGTGGGTCTTGGTCTTACCAGGGTTCAGTTTTTTGTCCTCTATCCATCTCTCCA
>QLTV01001821.1:283999-299392 GCA_003457575.1 Thermophis baileyi
CCAGAGGAAGGTTGCAGATGACACTGCAGATACCATAAAGGCAGAGAAATACTGTTGTTTTCCATTCTTGCCGCTCTGAGGTAGGCTCTAAGCTTCTGAAACTGCTGTTTCCGGCTCCGTGACAACCTGAATGCAGAGGCCACTCCTGATCCAGGAAAGTCTGCCAGGGATGCACAACCTGAAGCTGTGCAAAGGTTCTCTTAGCCACGCCTGCCATCTGCTCTTTTGAGCAGGACTTGAGTCTAAAAGGACCCCAAAGCTGTGGACTGGGTCCACGGTTGCACTCAGAGTCATTCAGTCTTACGAGGGTTCAGCCAAAGCCTGTTGTCCCCTGACCAAGCCGCTAGGCACTATGAAAGGGCAGCAGTGAGATCACTAGGGATGGAGATACAAAGTTGAGAATCATCAGATACTATGTCATCAGAATTATGATGTATGCTATTTTCTGTATGATGATCCATCTCACCCAGCTTCATGTAGATGTTAAAAAGGAGTGGAGAGAGCCAAGCCCTATGGCATGCCACTGATCTCTCTTTCCCTATCAACACCGATTGGGACTGGCTTTGGGTAAAGGGGCCAAACTGTGCCACTCAGCCACAGGCCCTATAGCCGACCCAAAAAATATCATAGTTGATGGTACTAAAGGTTGCTGAGAGGTCAAGGAGAGCAAGGATCACCATCATCCTGCCATTGCCATAGATCATCCACAAGGGGAACCAATGCTGTTTCTGTCACATAACTGGGACTGAAACCTGACTGGAAGGAATCCGTTTCATCCAGAATCCTCTAAAGTTCCCAAACATTCTACCTTCTACACCATTGCCCATAAAAAGAGAAGGTGGGAGACTGGACCGAAGCTATCCAGACAAGTGGGAGGAGAGATTTTTTTTAATGGGGGTGGGGGTGGCAAGCCGAGGCTTCTTAAAGGATCCCGGAAATGCCCCCTCTTGCAGTGAGGAATTACACTGTCTGAGCCAGCCAGGTCCTTACCATCCTGGAGAGTTTCATCAGCCATGGGGGACAAGGATCTTAATTTCAATATAAGGAATGTTCATTTATCTATAAAGAATCTGCATCACATATTTCACATAGATCATCCACAAGTGCAACCAATATCATGGTTGATGGTACTAAAGGCTGCTGAAAGGTCAAGGAGAGCAAGGATCACCATCATCCTGCCATTGCCATAGATCATCCACAAGGGGAACCAACGCGACTTCTGTCAATGGCCTGGAGAGCTTTTAAACACCTTTCTGTTGTGCAAAGACTCCTGTCAGTTACGCCAATGCAGTTTGCAGGGCAGTGATATAAATTGTGACATCCAATGGATCCCAGGAAATGCCCACACAAGTGATCTTATGAGCCCAGATTCAGAAACAAGATCTCATAATCAGAAACGTGGGAAGCAAGATCCTTAAAGGCCATTGAAGATGCCTTCCCCTGTAAGGACCTGTCCTCTGGGCTCTGGCTCTCATAGCATCCCATGCCCATCATTCCTGTAATGTGTTGTCCTGCCTCCTGTCCCCCAAGGTGATTGTCCTTCTCTGGTCTCTCTCCTCATAGAGCCAGAGGCTCTGGTATCCTCCTCCAGCCATTCTTATTCTTCTGCCAGGCATCCTGGGGAAGACAGATGAGGGAGGAAGCCCCACAGAGTGCAATAGCTCAAGCTCTCAGCACCAAGGTCTTCCTCCTCCTGTTAACCCCCAACATTCACATTGTCCTCTGCCTTGGACTGGTTCTTCTCACTGGCCCACCAGGTGCAGAACAAACTCGGGGAGGAAGGGGCTACAGACATCCACTCTAGCCATACTAGCCAGTTCCAGGCTCTCCTCCTAGGAGCAAGCTCTCAGGGGCTTCAAGGCCCTAATTCGTAATCCTTCTTTAAAAAATTATTTAAGATGACTCGAGAGGGATCTCTTCTTTTCCGGCAGCTCTTCCTTGGAAGAGAATGAAAAGAATAAGGAAGGTGTCCAATTCTGGACTCATGTTTCACTACAACTACCGTGTGCCTCTGATAGGAAATGATGGAATAAACCAATGATCCCAGGAAATGCCCACACAAGTGATCTTATGAGCCCAGATTCAGAAACAAGATCTCATAATCAGAAACGTGGGAAGCAAGATCCTTAAAGGCCATTGAAGATGCCTTCCCCTGTAAGGACCTGTCCTCTGGGCTCTGGCTCTCATAGCATCCCATGCCCATCATTCCTGTAATGTGTTGTCCTGCCTCCTGTCCCCCAAGGTGATTGTCCTTCTCTGGTCTCTCTCCTCATAGAGCCAGAGGCTCTGGTATCCTCCTCCAGCCATTCTTATTCTTCTGCCAGGCATCCTGGGGAAGACAGATGAGGGAGGAAGCCCCACAGAGTGCAATAGCTCAAGCTCTCAGCACCAAGGTCTTCCTCCTCCTGTTAACCCCCAACATTCACATTGTCCTCTGCCTTGGACTGGTTCTTCTCACTGGCCCACCAGGTGCAGAACAAACTCGGGGAGGAAGGGGCTACAGACATCCACTCTAGCCATACTAGCCAGTTCCAGGCTCTCCTCCTAGGAGCAAGCTCTCAGGGGCTTCAAGGCCCTAATTCGTAATCCTTCTTTAAAAAATTATTTAAGATGACTCGAGAGGGATCTCTTCTTTTCCGGCAGCTCTTCCTTGGAAGAGAATGAAAAGAATAAGGAAGGTGTCCAATTCTGGACTCATGTTTCACTACAACTACCGTGTGCCTCTGATAGGAAATGATGGAATAAACCAATCCATGACCAACTTTCACCAGTAGCTATGAAGTAATTTTGAGCATGCCTCTCATTCCCTACTAACACTCATTAGGACCGGCCTTGGATAAAGGAGTAGAACCCGCGCAAGACCATGCCGCCCAGCCCAAATTCAACAGATGGCCCAAAAGGATACCATGGCTGATGGTGTCAAAAGCCACAACAAAGTCAAAAGCATCTCAAGCCTTGTGGCATGGCACAAAGGAGAGTCTGCGCACTAAAACACTCACTCCCTATTGACACTTAGGACTGGCCTTGGAGAAAGGAATCAAACGAGCACAATTCTGGGCTGCCCAGCTCCAAATACTGCAGCCGACCCAAAATAACACCACGGTTAATGGTATTGAAAGCACTGAAAAGTCAAGGAGATCAAGGATGGATGCACACCGTCATCGTGTCCTTGCCATAGACCATCCAGAAGTGCAACCAGTGCTGTTTCTGTCCCATTACTGGACCTGAAACCTGACTGGAAGGAATCCTTTTCATCCAGGATGTTCTAAAATTGCAAAATATTTCATCTTGTATATAGACTGGACAGACATTGTCCAGATAGGTGGGATACAGTGATGTTTATTTAAGGAGGGGGCAAACCAAATTCTCCTTAAAAGGGTCTGGGAATATGCCCTCCTGCAGTCAGAAGTGGGTCTCATTCCTGCCTGGATCCACCTTCTAGTCATTGTCCTGGAAACTTTAACCAGGAGGGACAAGGATCTAATTGATAGATGGTGGCACTGACATTGTTGAAAACCAAATCCAACAGGATCGAGCTGTTCCCAGATGACCAAGGCATTTTAAATGGACCTTTATCGGGCACGGGTTCCAACCAGAATGAATCTCAGTGATTTCTCCATTAGGTATTGAACAAATTCCTCTGCATGGCCCTGAAGATGATCACCAAAGCCCTTCTGTCCAGGAAGGGACCGAGTGGTCCAGAATAAGGTTGCAGAGGACACTGCAGATACCATAAAGGCAGAGAAATAATGCTGTTTTGCCATTCTTGCCGCCCTGAGGTGGGCTCTAAGCTTCTGAAACTCCTGTTTCCAGCTGTGTGACAACCTGAATGCAGAGGCCACTCCTGATCCAGGAAAGTCTGCCAGGGATGCACAACCTGAAGCTGTGCAAAGGTTCTCTTCGCCATGACTGCCATCTGCTCTTTTGAGCAGGACTTGAGTCTAAAAGGACCCCAAACTGTGAACTGGGTCCACGGTTGCACTCAGAGTCATTCAGTCTTACGAGGGTTCAGCCAAAGCCTGTTGTCCCCCATCCAAGCCGCTAGGCACTATGAATGGGCAGCAGTAAGATCACTAGAGATGATACAAAGTTGAGTATCATTAGATACTATATCATCAGAATTATGATGCATGCTATTTTCTGTATGATGATCCATCTCACCCAGCTTCAGGTAGATGTTAAAAAGGAGTGGAGAGAGCCAAGCCCTATGGCATGCCACTGATCTCTCTTTCCCTATCAACACCGATTGGGACTGGCTTTGGGTAAAGGGGCCAAACTGTGTCACCCAGCCACAGGCCCTATAGCCGACCCAAAAAATATCATGATTGATGGTATTAAAGGCTGCTGAGAGGTCAAGGAGAGCAAGGATCACCATCATCCTGCCATTGCCATAGATCATCCACAAGGGGAACCAACGCGATTTCTGTCAATGGCCCGGAGAGCTTTTGCACAACTTTGTGTTGTGCAAAGACTTCTGTCAATTACGCCAATGCAGTTTGCAGGGCAGTGATATAAATTGTGACAACCAATGGATCCCATGAAATGCCCACACACCTGAATTGTGCACTAGCTGAAGCTTCCAGATATCCTTGAGGATGGCCCGTGTAGAGCGCATTGAAGTAGTCCAAGCATCGAATGACCAGGGTGTGGTCTGAGCGCAGGGATTTCTATCCAGGAAAAGGCAAAACTGCCACACAACACAAAGTTGTGCAAAGGCTCTTCGGGCCATGACTGCACCTGCTCTGAGAAATCTGAGATCGCGCATCAAGTCGGTCTTGGTCTTACCAGGGTTCAGTTTTTTATCCCCTATCCAGATCTCCGCAACCTCCAGGCAAAAAGGAGCGGATGTGGACTGTACCTCCCGTTCCCTATTAATACTCATTAGGACTGGCCTTGGAGAAAGGAGTCGAACCCACACAAGACCGTCCTGTCCAGCCCAAATTCAACAGATGGCCCCAAAGGATACCATGGCTGATGGTGTCAAAAGCCACTGAGAAGTCAAGGGGAGCGAGGATGGAAGCAGTCGGAGTCATCCTTCATGTTCTTCCAACAATGTCACAGGCATTTATTAACCCCTTTTAGAACACATAATTCCTCTACGAATGACAGGGACCGTCAGGAATGATGGTTTGACTATAACTTTGACAGATGGCCCCAAAGGATACCACGGCTGATGGTGTCAAAAGCCACTGAGAAGTCAAGGGGAGCGAGGATGGATGCCCACCGTCATCCTGCCGTTGCCATAGATCATCCACAAGTGCAACCAATGTTACTTCTGTCCCATAGCTAATTGTACCTCAATCCATGGTGGTGGCAAATGATCTTGCCTGGGAGCTGCATTGTAAATGTGCAGAAGGAGTAGAAGAGCATCTCAAGCCTTGTGGCATGGCACAAAGGAGAGTCTGCGCACTAAAACACTCACTCCCTATTGACACTTAGGACTGGCCTTGGGGAAAGGAATCCATCGAGCACAATTCTGGGCTACCCAGCCCCAAATACTGCAGCCGACCCAAAATAACACCACGGTTAATGGTATTGAAAGCACTGAAAAGTCAAGGAGATCAAGGATGGATGTACACCATCATCGTGTCCTTGCCATAGATCGACCACAAGTGCAACCAATGCTGTATCTGTAACATAACTGGGACTGAAACCTTACTGGAAGGAATCCGTTTCATCCAGAATCCTCTAAAGTTCCCAAACATTCTACCTTCTACACCATTGTCCCTAAAAAAGGAAGATGGGAGACTGGACCGAAGCTGTCCAGACAAGTGGGTGGAGAGGTTTTTTTTAAATGGGGGAGGGGGTGGCAAGCTGAGGCTCCTTTTACAGATCCTGGAAATGCCCCCTCTTGCAGTGAGGAATTTCACTGTCTGAGCCAGCCAGGTCCTTACAATCCTGGAGCATTTCATCAGCCATGGGGGACAAGGATCTTAATTTTAATATAAAGAATCTATATCTATAAAGAATCTGCATCACATATTTCACATAGATCATCCACACGTGCAACCAATATCATGATTGATGGTATTAAAGGCTGCTGAGAGGTCAAGGAGAGCAAGGATCACCATCATCCTGCAATTGCCATAGATCATCCACAAGGGGAACCAATGCGACTTCTGTCAATGGCTCGGAGAGCTTTTGCACAACTTCGTGTTGTGCAAAGACTTCTGTCAGTTACGCCAATGCAGTTTGCAGGGCAGTGATATATATTGTGACATCCAATGGATCCCAGGAAATGCCCACAAAGTGTCCCAGGCATTTATTTACCCTTTTTAGAACTCATATTTCCTCTATGAATGACAGGGACAGCCAGGAATGATGGCTCAAGAGAGGCTGCACAGGCACAATCCTGTGCAAAGCCTTGGCCACTCTTTGATTCCAGGTAGTTACAAGGCTTCAACAGGGCCATGCAGCAAAGCCCCTGTGATATCTCCCACTTCCATCTGGAACCCATTTGGGTCCATCAGTCTCTGGGGGGGGGAACACCATTTATTTACCCTTTTTAGAACTCATATTTCCTCTATGAATGACAGGGACAGCCAGGAATGATGGCTCAAGAGAGGCTGCACAGGCACAATCCTGTGCAAAGCCTTGGCCACTCTTTGATTCCAGGTAGTTACAAGGCTTCAACAGGGCCATGCAGCAAAGCCCCTGTGATATCTCCCACTTCCATCTGGAACCCATTTGGGTCCATTAGTCTCTGGGGGGTGGAACACTCCCTGTGGAGTGGGGTGAGATAGGAGAGTCTCAAGTATCAGGGCACGACCTGTCCTGAGTCAGGCCTGTGATTATCTGAGATAGGTCCATGGTCATGAATCTGTGCAGCATCCGAGGTCGAACCCAGAAATGGCAGATTGAAGTCTCCCAGAACTGTATGTCTAGGGAAATCTCAGGAAGGGAGATTACCATGCAGTAAGGCAGTTGGTACACTGGCAATGATCTCAAGTGATCTTATGAGCCCAGATTCAGAAACAAGATCTCATAATCAGAAATGTGGGAAGCAAGATCCTTAAAGGCCATTGAGGATGCCTTCCCCTGTAAGGACCTGTCCTCTGGGCTCTGGTTCTCATAGCATCCCATGCCCATTATTCCTGTAATGTGTTGTCCTGCCACCTGTCCCCCAAGGTGATTGTCCTTCTCTGCCCTGGTCTCTCTCCTCATAGAGCCAAAGGCTCTGGTATCCTCCTCCAGCCATTCTTATTCTTCTCCCAGGCATCCTGGGGAAGACAGATGAGGGAGGAAGCCCCACAGAGTGCAATAGCTCAAGCTCTCAGCACCAAGGTCTCCCTCCTCCTGTTAATCCCCAACATTCACATTGTCCTCTGCCTTGGACTGGTTCTTCTCACTGGCCCACCAGGTGCAGAACAAACTCGGTGAGGAAGGGGCTACAGACATCCACTCTAGCCATACTAGCCAGTTCCAGGCTCTCCTCCTAGGAGCAAGCTCTCAGGGGCTTCAAGGCCCTAATTCGTAATCCTTCTTTAAAAAATTATTTAAGATGACTCGAGAGGGATCTCTCTTTTTCCTGCAGCTCTTCCTTGGAAGAGAATGAAAAGAGTGGGAGTGGTGTGGAATTCTGGACTCATGTTTCACTACAACTACCGTGCGCCTCTGATAGGAAATGATGAAATAAACCAATCCATGACTAACTTTCACCAGTAGCTATGAAGTAATTTTGAGCATGCCTCTCATTCCCTACTAACACTCATAAGGACCGGCCTTGGATAAAGGAGTAGAACCCGCGCAAGACCATGCCGCCCAGCCCAAATTCAACAGATGGCCCAAAAGGATACCATGGCTGATGGTGTCAAAAGCCACTGAGAAGTCAAGGAGATCAAGGATGGATGCCCACCGTCATCCTGCCCTTGCCATAGATCATCCACAAGTGCAACCAATGTTACTTCTGTCCCATAGTGAATTGCACCTCAATCCATGGTGGTGGCAAATGATCTTGCCCGGGAACTGCATGTAAACTGCCCCCTCTTGCAGTGACGAATTTCACTGTCTGAGCCCGCCAGGTCCTTACCATCCTGGAGCATTTCATCAGCCATGGTGGACAATGATCTTAATTTCAATATAAGGAATCTATATCTATAAAGAATCTGCACCACATATTTCACATAGATCATCCACAAGTGCAACCAATATCCTGGTTGATGGTACTAAAGGCTGCTGAGAGGTCAAGAAGAGCAAGGATCACCATCATCCTGCCATTGCCATAGAGGGGAACCAATGCGACTTCTGTCAATGGCCCGGAGAGCTTTTACACAACTTTGTGTTGTGCAAAGACTTCTGCCAATTACGCCAATGCAGTTTGCAGGGCAGTGATATTAATTGGGACAACCAATGGATCCCATGAAATGCCCACACACCAGAATTGTGCACTAGCTGAAGCTTCCAGATATCCTTGAGGATGGCCCGTGTAGAGCGCATTGAAGTAGTCTAAGCATCAGATGACCAGGGTGTGGTCTGAGCGCAGGGAGTCCTATCCAGGAAAGGGCAAAAGTGCCACAGAACACGAAGTTGTGCAAAGGCTCTCCGGGCCATGACTGCACCTGCTCAGCAAGCAATCTAAGAAATCTGAGATCGTGCATCAAGTGGGTCTTGGTCTTACCAGGGTTCAGTTTTTTGTCCCCTATCCAGATCTCCACAACCTCCAGGCAAAAAGGAGCGGATGAGGACTGAACCTCCCGTTCCCTATTAATACTCATTAGGACTGGCCTTGGAGAAAGGAGTCGAACCCACACAAGACCATCCTGTCCAGCCCAAATTCAACAGATGGCCCCAAAGGATACCATGGCTGATGGTGTCAAAAGCCACTGAAAAGTCCAGGGGAGCGAGGATGGATGTACACCGTCATCGTGTCCTTGCCATAGATCATCCAGAAGTGCAACCAGTGCTGTTCGTTGTCCAGATAGGTGGGATCCAGTGATGTTTATTTAAGGAGGGGGCAAACCAAATTCTCTTTAAAAGGGTCTGGGAATATGCCCTCCTGCAGCGAGAAGTGGGGCTCATTCCTGCCCGGACCCACCTTCTAGTCGTTGCCTGGAAACTTTCACTAACCAGGAGGGACAAGGATCTAATTGATAGATGGTGGCACTGAGAATGTTGAGAACCAAATCCAACAGGATTGAGCTGTTCCCAGATGACCAAGCAAGTCTTTCCCCCAGGCATTTTTAATGGACCTTTATCGGGCACGGGTTCCAACTAGAATGAATCCAAGTGATTTCTCCATTAGGTATTGAACAAATTCCTCTGCATGGCCCTGAAGATGATCACCAAAGCCCTTCTGTCCAGGAAGGGACCGAGTGGTCCAGAATAAGGTTGCAGAGGACACTGCAGATACCATAAAGGCAGAGAAATAATGCTGTTTTGCCATTCTTGCCGCCCTGAGGTAGGCTCTAAGCTTCTGAAACTGCTGTTTCTGGCTCCGTGACAACCTGAATGCAGAGACCACTCCTGATCCAGGAAAGTCTGCCAGGGATGCACAACCTGAAGCTGTGCAAAGGTTCTCTTAGCCACGACTGCCATCTGCTCTTTTGAGCAGGACTTGAGTCTAAAAAGACCCCAAAGCTGTGGACTGGGTCCATTGTTGCACTCAGAGTCATTCAGTCTTACGAGGGTTCAGCCAAAGCCTGTTGTCCCCCATCCAAGCCGCTAGGCACTATGAAAGGGCAGCAGTAAGATCACTAGAGATGATACAAATTTGAGTATCATCAGATACTATATCATCAGAATTATGATGCATGCTATTTTCTGTATGATGATCCATCTCACCCAGCTTCATGTAGATGTTAAAAAGGAGTGGAGAGAGCCAAGCCCTATGGCATGCCACTGATCTCTCTTTCCCTATCAACACCGATTGGGACTGGCTTTGGGTAAAAGGGCCAAACTGTGCCACAAGGCCACAGGCCCTATAGCCGACCCCCAAAATATCAGGGTTGACGGTACTAAAGACCATTGCTGAAAGGTCAAGGAGAGCAAGTATCACCATCATCCTGCCATTGCCATAGATCATCCACAAGGGGAACCAATGCTGTTTCTGTCACATAACTGGGACTGAAACCTGACTGGAAGGAATCCGTTTCATCCAGAATCCTCTAAAGTTCCCAAACATTCTACCTTCTACACAATTGACCATAAAAAGGGAAGGTGGGAGACTGGACCGAAGCTATCCAGACAAGTGGGAGATTTTTTTTAATGGAAGAGGGGAAGGCATGCCGAAGCTTCTTAAAGGATCCCGGAAATGCCCCTTCTTGCAGTGAGGAATTTCACTGTCTGAGCCAGCCAGGTCCTTACCATCCTGGAGCGTTTCATCAGCCATGGGGGACAAGGATCTTAATTTCAATATAAGGAATGTTCATTTATCTATAAAGAATCTGCACCACATATTTCACATAGATCATCCACAAGTGCAACCAATATCATGGTTGATGGAACTAAAGGCTGCTGAGAGGTCAAGGAGAGCAAGGATCACCATCATCCTGCCACTGCCATAGATCATCCACAAGGGGAACCAATGTGACTTCTGTCAATGGCCCGGAGAGCTTTTGCACAACTTTGTGTTGTGCAAAGACTTCTGTCAATTACGCCAATGCAGTTTGCAGGGCAGTGATATAAATTGTGACATCCAATGGATCCCATGAAATGCCCACACACCTGAATTGTGCACTAGCTGAAGCTTCCAGATATCCTTGAGGATGGCCCGTGTAGAGCCATTGAAGTAGTCTAAGCATCGGATGACCAGGGTGTGGTCTGAGCGCAGGGAGTCCTATCCAGGAAAGGGCAAAAGTGCCACACAACATGAAGTTGTGCAAAGTCTCTCCGGGCCATGACTGCAGCTGCTCAGCAAGCAATCTAAGAAATCTGAGATCGTGCATCAAGTGGGTCTTGGTCTTACCAGGGTTCAGTTTTTTGTCCCCTATCCAGATCTCCACAACCTCCAGGCAAAAAGTAGCGGATGAGGACTGAACCTCCCATTCCCTATTAATACTCATTAGGACTGGCCTTGGAGAAAGGAGTCGAACCCACACAGGACCGTCCTGTCCAGCCCAAATTCAACAGATGGCCCCAAAGGATACCATGGCTGATGGTGGCAAAAGCCACTGAGAAGTCAAGGGGAGCGAGGATGGATGTACACCATCATCCTGCCATTGCCATAAATCATCCACAAGGGGAACCAATGCGACGTCTGTCAATGGCTCGGAGAGCTTTTGCACAACTTCGTGTTGTGCAAAGACTTCTGTCAGTTACGCCAATGCAGTTTGCAGGGCAGTGATATATATTGTGACATCCAATGGATCCCAGGAAATGCCCACAAAGTGTCCCAGGCATTTATTTACCCTTTTTAGAACTCATATTTCCTCTATGAATGACAGGGACAGCCAGGAATGATGGCTCAAGAGAGGCTGCACAGGCACAATCCTGTGCAAAGCCTTGGCCACTCTTTGATTCCAGGTAGTTACAAGGCTTCAACAGGGCCATGCAGCAAAGCCCCTGTGATATCTCCCACTTCCATCTGGAACCCATTTGGGTCCATTAGTCTCTGGGGGGTGGAACACTCCCTGTGGAGTGGGGTGAGATAGGAGAGTCTCAAGTATCAGGGCACGACCTGTCCTGAGTCAGGCCTGTGATTATCTGAGATAGGTCCATGGTCATGAATCTGTGCAGCATCCGAGGTCGAACCCAGAAATGGCAGATTGAAGTCTCCCAGAACTGTATGTCTAGGGAAATCTCAGGAAGGGAGATTACCATGCAGTAAGACAGTTGGTACACTGGCAATGATCTCAAGTGATCTTATGAGCCCAGATTCAGAAACAAGGTCTCATAATCAGAAACGTGGGAAGCAAGATCCTTAAAGGCCATTGAGGATGCCTTCCCCTGAAGTAACCAATGTTACTTCTGTCCCATAGCTAATTGCACCTCAATCCATGGTGGTGGCAAATGATCTTGCCTGGGAGCTGCGTGTAAATGTGCAGAAGGAGTAGAAGAGCATCTCAAGCCTTGTGGCATGGCACAGAGTCTGTGGACTAAAACACTCACTCCCTATTGACACTGATTAGGACTGGCCTTGGAGAAAGGAATCAAACGAGCACAATTCTGGGCTGCCCAGCCCCAAATACTGCCCCAAAATAACACCACGGTTAATGGTATTGAAAGCACTGAAAAGTCAAGGAGATCAAGGATGGCAAGGACACTATGGATCGTGTCCTTGCCATAGATCGTCCACAAGTGCAACCAATGCTGTTTCTGTCACATAATTGGACCAGAAACCTTACTGGAAGGAACACGTTTCATCCACAATCCTCTAAAGTTCCCAAACATTCTACCTTCTACACCATTGCCCGTAAAAAGGGAAGTTGGGAGACTGGACCGAAGCTATCCAGACAAGTGGGAGGAGAGATTTTTTTTAAATGGGGGAGGGGGTGACAAACCGAGGCTTCCTTAAAAGATCCCGGAAATGCCCCCTCTTGCAGTGAGGAATTTCACTGTCTGAGCCCACCAGGTCCTTACCATCCTGGAGCATTTCATCAGCCATGGTGGACAATGATCTTAATTTCAATATAAGGAATCTATATCTATAAAGAATCTGCACCACATATTTCACATAGATCATCCACAAGTGCAACCAATATCCTGGTTGATGGTACTAAAGGCTGCTGAGAGGTCAAGGAGAGCAAGGATCACCATCATCCTGCCATTGCCATAGATCATCCACAAGGGGAACCAATGCGACTTCTGTCAATGGCCTGGAGAGCTTTTGCACAACTTGTGTTGTGCAAAGACTTCTGCCAATTACGCCAATGCAGTTTGCAGGGAAGTGATATTAATTGGGACAACCAATGGATCCCATGAAATGCCCACACACCTGAATTGTGCACTAGCTGAAGCTTCCAGATATCCTTGAGGATGGCCCATGTAGAGCGCATTGAAGTAGTCTAAGCATCGGATGACCAGGGTGTGGTCTGAGCGCAGGGATTCCTATCCAGGAAAGGGCAAAAGTGCCACACAACATGAAGTTGTGCAAAGGCTCTCCGGGCCATGACTGTACCTGCTCAGCAAGCAATCTAAGAAATCTGAGATCGTGCATCAAGTCGGTCTTGGTCTTACCATGGTTCAGTTTTTTGTCCCCTATCCAGATCTCCACAACCTCCAGGCAAAAAGTAGCGGATGTGGACTGTACCTCCCGTTCCTTATTAATACTCATTAGGACTGGCCTTGGAGAAAGGAGTCGAACCCACACAGGACCGTCCTGTCCAGCCCAAATTTAACAGATGGCCCCAAAGGATACCATGGCTGATGGTGTCAAAAGCCACTGAGAAGTCAAGGGGAGCGAGGATGGATGTACACCGTCATCCTGTCCTTGCCATAGACCATCCAGAAGTGCAACCAGTGCTGTTTCTGTCCCATTACTGGACATGAAACGTGACTGGAAGGAATCCATTTCATCCAGGATCTTCTAAAATTGCAAAATATTTCTCCTTATATATAGACTGGACAGACCATTGTCCAGATAGGTGGGATCCAGTGATGTTTATTTAAGGAGGGGGCAAACCAAATTCTCCTTAAAAGGGTCTGGGAATATGCCCTCCTGCAGTCAGTAGTGGGTCTCATTCCTGCCTGGACCCACCTTCTAGTCATTGTCCTGGAAACTTTCACTAACCAGGAGGGACAAGGATCTAATTGATAGATGGTGGCACTGACATTGTTGAAAACCAAATCCAACAGGATCGAACTGTTCCCAGATGACCAAGCAAGTCTTTCCCCCAGGCATTTTTAATGGACCTTTATCGGGCACGGGTTCCAACTAGAATGAATCCAAGTGATTTCTCCATTAGGTATTGAACAAATTCCTCTGCATGGCCCTGAAGATGATCACCAAAGTCCTTCTGTCCAGGAAGGGACTGAGTGGTCCAGAATAAGGTTGCAGATGACACTGCAGATACCATAAAGGCAGAGAAATAATGCTGTTTTGCCATTCTTGCCGCCCTGAGGTAGGCTCTAAGCTTCTGAAACTGCTGTGACAACCTGAATGCAGAGGCCACTCCTGATCCAGGAAAATCTGCCAGGGATGCACAACCTGAAGCTGTGCAAAGGTTCTCTTAGCCACGACTGCCATCTGCTCTTTTGAGCAGGACTTGAGTCTAAAAGGACCCCAAAGCTGTGGACTGGGTCCATGGTTGCACTCAGAGTCATTCAGTCTTACGAGGGTTCAGCCAAAGCCTGTTGTCCCCTGACCAAGCCGCTAGGCACTATGAAAGGGCAGCAGTAAGATCACTAGGGATGGAGATACAAAGTTGAGTATCATCAGATACTATATCATCAGAATTATGATGCATGCTATTTTCTGTATGATGATCCATCTCACCCAGCTTCATGTAGATTTATTTATTTGTTTATTTATAAAATTTGTATGCCACCCAACTCCCAATGGACTCTGGGCGGCTCACAACATATGAATAAAAAAAAAAAACAACTATAAAAAACATGGTAAACACAATTTAAAAATATATCAGTATTCAAATAAAACATTTACACCTACATACATGGGCCAATCAATCGGTTATTGGCCCCAGGCCTGCCGGAAAAGCCAGGTCTTAACGGCTTTACGGAAAGCCAGTAAGGTGGGGGTAGTACGGATCTCGGGGGGAAGTTGGTTCCACAGTGTCGGTGCGGCTACAGAGAAGGCCCTCCCCCACGGACCCGCCAGCCGACACTGTCTGGCTGACGGGACCTGAAGAAGGCCGCCCCTGTGCGACCTCACTGGTAGTTGGGAGGAGTGTTCACTTTCCCAGAAACATACGTTTTTCTTTTCAATTCACCATGGAAAAATGCAGAATGAAAGTAAGACAGGAACTGAGGTGGATGCTTAATGTTGAATTTTATACTGTCCATTTGATCTTCCGGAAGGAGTCCTGGTCAGTTTTTCTGATGTGTCAAGCATAAGTAGTTTAGATTCTGAAGTGGTTTAGAGATTCTGGGGAGTGAAAAATGGTGGTTAAGCCAGGAATGTAAACACAACTGTTAAATTAGCAGTAGTATGCACTGATTGCTGATTTTATTGCTATTAATACTTGATTCTAAATTATAAGACTATACATTACTCTGTCAGATACGGATTCCCAAACATTCATCTCTTGTTTAATGTTAAGAGGGGTATTTAGTATTTAATTTGTCAAGATCTTGCTTCAATCTTTGCTAGCCATCCTGCCATTTTTTTTCTCCATCCAGTTTCTAGACCGCACAGAATAAAACATTGGAAGAGGAAAACTGCTATAGAGCAGGATTAGGAAATGGATGCCAGTGTTCATGGACTCTCAGTTTGCATATTCTTATTTGCCCTCAGGAAAGACAATAGTAGAATTGTACTTTCTCAGTCCAGCCACTATG
>QLTV01001821.1:299534-340113 GCA_003457575.1 Thermophis baileyi
CGGCCTTGTCTGGGTTCAGTTTGAGTCTGTTAACCCCCATCCAGACCCTTACATCGTCCAGGCACCGGTCTATTACGTCCACTGCTTCACTGAATTGACAAGGGGTGGACAAATACAGCTGAGTGTCGTCAGCGTATTGTTGGAACCTCACCCCATGCCGTCGGATGATCTCACCTAGTGGTTTCATGTAGATGTTAAATAAAAGGAGAGAGAGGACGGAACCCTGAGGCACCCCGCACTCGAGGGGCCTAGGGGTCGACCTCTGTCCCCCTGCCAACACCGACTGTGAACGATCAGAGAGGTAGGAGGAGAACCACCGCAAAACGGTGCCACCCACTCCCAGCTCCCTTAGTCGACACAGAAGGATACAGTGGTCGATGTTAAAAAGGAGTGGTAGATGTTAAAAAGGAGTGGAGAGAGCCAAGCCCTATGGAATGCCACTGATCTCTCTTTCCCTATCATCACCGATTGAGACTGGCTTTGGGTAAAGGGGTCAAACTGTGCCACCCAGCCACAGGCCCTATAGCCGACCCAAAAAAATATCATAGTTGATGGTACTAAAGGCTGCTGAGAGGTCAAGGAGAGCAAGGATCACCATCATCCTGCCATTGCCATAGATCATCCACAAGGGGAACCAATGCAACTTTTGTCAATGACCCGGAGAGCTTTTGCACAACTTTGTGTTGTGCAAAGACTTCTGTCAATGATGTCAATGCAGTTTGCAGGGCAGTGATATAAATTGTGACATCCAATGGATCCCATGAAATGCCCACACACCTGAATTGTGCACTAGCTGAAGCTTCCAGATATCCTTGAGGATGGCCCGTGTAGAGCGCATTGAAGTAATCCAAGAATCAGATGACCAGGGTGTGGTCTGAGCGCAGGGATTCCTATCCAGGAAAGGGCAAAACTGCCACACAACACGAAGTTGTGCAAAGTTGAGTATCATCAGATACTATATCATCAGAATTATGATGCATGCTATTTTCTGTATGATGATCCATCTCACCCAGCTTCATGTAGATGTTAAAAAGGAGTGGAGAGAGCCAAGCCGTATGGCATGCCACTGATCTCTCTTTCCCTATCAACACCGATTGGGACTGGCTTTGGGTAAAAGGGCCAAACTGTGCCACCCAGCCACAGGCCCTATAGCCGACCCAAAAAATATCATGGTTGATGGTACTAAAGGCTGCTGAGAGGTCAAGGAGAGCAAGGATCACCATCATCCTGCCATTGCCATAGATCATCCACAAGGGGAACCAATGCTGTTTCTGTCACATAACGGGACTGAAACCTGACTGGAAGGAATCCGTTTCATCCAGAATCCTCTAAAGATCCCAAGCCGAGGCTTCTTAAAAGATCCCGGAAATGCCCCCTCTTGCAGTGAGGAATTTCACTGTCTGAGCGAGACAGGTCCTTACCATCCTGGAGCGTTTCATCAGCCATGATGGACAATGATCTTAATTTCAATATAAGGAATGTTCATTTATCTATAAAAAATCTGCATCACATATTTCACATAGATCATCCACACGTGCAACCAATATCATGGTTGATGGTACTAAAGGCTGCTGAGAGGTCAAGGAGAGCAAGGATCACCATCATGCTGCCACTGCCATAGATCATCCACAAGGGGAACCAACGCGACTTCTGTCAATGGCTCGGAGAGCTTTTGCACAACTTCGTGTTGTGCAAAGATGCCCCCTCTTGCAGTGAGGAATTTCACTGTCTGAGCGAGACAGGTCCTTACCATCCTGGAGCGTTTCATCAGCCATGATGGACAATGATCTTAATTTCAATATAAGGAATGTTCATTTATCTATAAAAAATCTGCATCACATATTTCACATAGATCATCCACACGTGCAACCAATATCATGGTTGATGGTACTAAAGGCTGCTGAGAGGTCAAGGAGAGCAAGGATCACCATCATGCTGCCACTGCCATAGATCATCCACAAGGGGAACCAACGCGACTTCTGTCAATGGCTCGGAGAGCTTTTGCACAACTTCGTGTTGTGCAAAGACTTCTGTCAGTTACGCCAATGCAGTTTGCAGGGCAGTGATATAAATTGTGACATCCTATGGATCCCAGGAAATGTCCACACAAGTGATCTTATGAGCCCAGATTCAGAAACAAGGTCTCACAATCAGAAACTTGGGAAGCAAGATCCTTAAAGGCCATTGAGGATGCCTTCCCCTGTAAGGACCTACTCTGCCCTCTGGCTCTCGTAGCATCCCATGCCCATCATTCCTGTAATGTGTTGTCCTGCCTCCTGTCCCCCAAGGTGATTGTCCTTCTCTGGTCTCTCTCCTCATAGAGCCAAAGGCTCTGGTATCCTCCTCCAGCCGTTCTTATTCTTCTCCCAGGCATCCTGGGGAAAACAGATGAGGGAGGAAGCCCCACAGAGTGCAATAGCTCAAGCTCTCAGCACCAAGGTCTGCCTCCTCCTGTTAACCCCCAACATTCACATTGTCCTCTGCCTTGGACTGGTTCTTCTCACTGGCCCACCAGGTGCAGAACAAACTCGGGGAGGAAGGGGCTACAGACATCCACTCTAGCCATACTAGCCAGTTCCAGGCTCTCCTCCTAGGAGCAAGCTCTCAGGGGCTTCAAGGCCCTAATTCGTAATCCTTCTTTAAAAAATTATTTAAGATGACTCGAGAGGGATCTCTTCTTTTCCGGCAGCTCTTCCTTGGAAGAGAATGAAAAGAATAAGGAAGGTGTCCAATTCTGGACTCATGTTTCACTACAAATACCGTGTGCCTCTGATAGGAAATGATGGAATAAACCAATCCATGACCAACTTTCACCAGTAGCTATGAAGTAATTTTGAGCATGCCTCTCATTCCCTATTAACACTCATTAGGACCGGCCTTGGAGAAAGGAGTCGAACCCGCGCAAGACCAGGGAGATCAAGGATGGATGCACACCGTCATCCTGCCCTTGCTATAGATCGTCCACAAGTGCAACCAATGCTGTTTCTGTCACATAACTGGGCCTGAAACCTTACTGGAAAGAATCCGTTTCATCCAGAATCCTCTAAAGTTCCAAAACGTTCCACCTTCTACTCCATCACGCCTAAAAAGGGAAGATGGGAGACAATGGGATTAAAATATATTTTTAAGGGGTGGCAAGCCAAGGCTTTCTTAAAAGATCCCGGAAATGCCCCCTCTTGCAGTGACGAATTTCACTGTCTGAGCCCGCCAGGTCCTTACCATCCTGGAGCATTTCATCAGCCATGGTGGACAATGATCTTAATTTCAATATAAGGAATGTTCATTTATCTATAAAGAATCGTGTCCTTGCCATAGATCGTCCACAAGTGCAACCAATGCTGTATCTGTCACATAACTGGGACTGAAATCTGACTGGAAGGAATCCGTTTCATCCAGAATCCTCTAAAGTTCCCAAACATTCTACCTTCTACACCATTGTCCCTAAAAAAGGAAGATGGGAGACTGGACCGAAGCTGTCCAGACAAGTGGGAGGAGAGATTTTTTTTTAAAATGGGGGAGGGGGTCAAACCAAGGCCTCCTTAAAAGATCTCAGAAAGGACCCCTTCTGCAGGGAGGAATTTGTTACTCCTGAGTCCTTGGGACCGTTGCCATCCTGGAGGCTACTTTCCACTGAGGTGATACCTATTTGTTGACTCTTATTTGCATGTTTTCAAAGTGCTAGGTTGACACTTGAATTTGACCCCACAAACTGGCAGCCAATGCAGTTTGCAGGGCAGTGATGTAAATTGGGACATCCAATGGATCCCATGAAATGCCCACACACCTGAATTTTGTACTAGTTGAAGCTTCCAGATATCCTTGAGGATCGCCCATGTAGAGCGCATTCAAGTAGTCCAAGCATCAGATGACCAGGGTGTGAGTGTTGGACACAGGGACTCCAGGAAATGGCAAAACTGCCATACAACACAAAGTTGTGCAAAGGCTCTCATGACTGCACCCGCTCAGCAAGCAAGAGAAATCGGAGATCAGCCACCAAGTTGGTCTGAGCTAGTGCAACCCCATGCAGAACTAAAGGTATTAAAGTCCCGGAGCCGGAAGCTCCATGCATCCAAAGCAACTTGGTCTTCTTACCAGTCAAAGTTTGTTGTCCCCTTTCCAGACCTCTACAAGCTCCAGGCACTAGAGAGGCCAGCAGTACCAGTTGGATCACCAGGAGTGTTGATGTAAAGCTGATTATCAGCATATTGATGTAGGTGTTAAAAAGGAGTGGAAGAGAATCCCAAGCCCTTTGGCATGCCACAAAGGAGAAGCTGTGGACTGAACCTCTCATTCCCTATTAACACTCATTAGGACTGGCCTTGGAGAAAGGAGTTGAACCCACGCAAGACTATGCTGCCCAGCCCAAATTCAACAGTTGGCCCAAAAGGATACCATGGCTGATGGTTTCAAAAGCCACTGAGAAGTCAAGGAGATCAAGGATGGATGCCCACTGTCATCCTGACCTTGCCATAGATCATCCACAAGTGCAACCAATGCTACTTCTGTCCCATAGCTGGATCTGAAACCTGACTGGAAGGAATCTTTTCCATCCATAATCCTCTAAAGTTCCCAAATGTTCCACCTTCTACTCCATCACCCCTAAAAAGGGAAGATGGGAGACAGTGGGATTAAAATATATTTTTAAGGGGTGGCAAGCCAAGGCTTCCTTAAAAGATCCCGGAAATGCCCCCTCTTGCAGTGAGGAATTTCACGTCTGAGCCCACCAGGTCCTTACCATCCTGGAGCGTTTCATCAGCCATGGGGGACAAGGATCTTAATTAATTTCAATATAAGGAATGTTCATTTATCTATAAAGAATCTGCATATTTTTATAGATGCACAATCATAAATCAGAGAGGAATTATCATAGCTCATAATAACATTTAAGAAAAATCCTGAGAAATCTAATTTTAAGCAAGCAAATGGCAATCAGCTGAAAATGCGTTAGAAAATAAGAAATTCTTATATCTCATCTAATTCTGTACCTGGAAAGAGGCAGTAGTTATTCTCTTTTTCCCAAGTTGACTTGGAAAAATCCCAAGAATAGTGGGGCTATTCTGTATACTGATATCAAGCATTTTTTCTGCATATGGCAACAACTCCTGGCTGTCACAGATGTGGTCTTGAGAACTTAAGAATGCTGTACTGAACTATTCTTCTGGCAGGAGAAGGGTGGACTAATCACATTGGGGTGAGCCAGTTTCTCAGATAGCATGGATCCATATCATGAAGGTCTTCAAAGGTGATAACCCACACCTTAAATTGGATCCCAGAAGCAAACTGCAGCCAGTGCAGTTTGCAGAACACTGATAGGACACTATAGGGGCCCTAAGAACTGCTCGTGCAGTTGTAGGGGCATTGAAGTAGTCCAAGCGTGAGACTAACAGGGGTTGAGTGATTGAGCACAGGGATTCCTGAGCCAGGAAAGGCCACAACCGGCGCACAACATGAAGTGGCCATGGCTGCTCCTGTTCATCCAGCAGGAGTCGTGAATCCAGGAGACGCCACAGACTGAGCACCAGTGTGTCTGGGGTAGTCCACCCAGAATTAAAGATGTTAAAGGTCCTGGAGCTGGAAGCTCCACGAACCAAAGCTACTTGGTCTTACCAGGGTTCAGCTGAAGTTTGGGCCCCATCAGGACCCCCAACCTCCAGGCACTCTCAGAGGCCAGCAATACCATTGGATCACCAGAACTATTGATGTAAACTGACTGTTATCGGCATACTAATTGTACCTCAATCCATGGTGGTGGCAAATGATCTTGCCCAGGAGCTGCATTGTAAATGTGCAGAAGGAGTAGAAGAGCATCTCAAGCCTTGTGGCATGGCACAAAGGAGAGTCTGTGGACTAAAACACTCACTCCCTATTGACACTGATTAGGACTGGCCTTGGAGAAAGGAATCAAACGAGCACAATTCTGGGCTGCCCAGCCCCAAATACTGCAGCCGACCCAAAATAACACCACGGTTAATGGTATTGAAAGCCACTGAAAAGTCAAGGAGATCAAGGATGGATGCACACCGTCATCGTGTCCTTGCCATAGATCGACCACAAGTGCAACCAATGCTGTATCTGTAACATAACTGGGACTGAAACCTTACTGGAAGGAATCTGTTTCATCCAGAATCTTCTAAAGTTCCCAAACATTCTGCCTTCTATACCATTGCCCATAAAAAGGGAAGGTGGGAGACTGGACCGAAGCTATCCAGACAAGTGGGAGGAGAGGTTTTTTTTTAATGGGGGAGGGGGTGGCAAGCCGAGGCTTCTTAAAAGATCCCGGAAATGCCCCCTCTTGCAGTGAGGAATTTCACTATCTGAGCCAGCCAGGTCCTTACCATCCTGGAGCATTTCATCAGCCATGGGGGACAAGGATCTTAATTTCAATATAAGGAATGTTCATTTATCTATAAAGAATCTGCACCACATATTTCACATAGATCATCCACAAGTGCAACCAATGCTGTTTCTGTCACATAACTGGGACTGAAACCTGACTTGAAGGAATCCATTTCATCCAGAATCCTCTAAAGTTCCCAAACATTCTACCTTCTACACCACTGTCCCTAAAAAAGGAAGATGGGAGACAGTGAGATTGAGGAGTTGTGAATCCAGGAGAAGCCACAGACTGAGCACCAGTGTGTCTGCGGTAATCCAACCCCATCCAGAATTAAAGATGTTAAAAGTCCTGGAGCTGGAAGCTGGAGGTGGACCAAAGCCACTTGGTCTTACCAGGTTTCAGCTGACGTTTGTGCCCTATCAAGATCCCCACAACCTCCAGGCATTCTCAGAGGCTGGCAGTACCACTTGGATCACCAGGAGTGTTGATGTAAAGCTGATTATTATCAGCATATTGATGGTACCTCATTCCATCATGGTGGCAAATGATTTTGCCTGGGAACTTCCTGTAGAACTTTCCTGTTCAGAAAGTGTGGAAGAGTGTCCTGAGCCCTTTGGCACACCCTCAAAGTAGAGTCCATGGACTAAATCTCACTCCCTATTAACACTGATTACAGTGCTGCCCAGCCTCAAATTCTGCAGAAGCCACTAAGAAGTTGAGGAGATCAAGCAGCCCTACCCCCATCCTGTCCTTGCCATAGATCGTCCACAAGTGCAACCAATGCTGTTTCTGTCACATAACTGGGGCTGAAACCTGACTTGAAGGAATCAGTTTCATCCAGAATCCTCTAAAGTTTCTAAACATTCCACCTTCTATATCATCTTCTCTAAAAGGGAAGGTGGGAGACAGGACAGATGCATTCTAGAGAGGTGGACTGAGAGATTTTTTTTTAAAGAAGGGAACAAACCAAGTTGTGCCCCATACAGAGGAAGTTATGAGTGATGGTGGTTTGAACAGACTTGTCCGGTTTTGATTTACTCTTAACCTGAGCACAAGATGAAAAAGAATATTGATAGTTTGATAATGATATGTGACACAGCTTCAGGTATTTTTCTGAGCCAATAATGTCTCTTTTTAATTGAGTTCATACATCCAAGACATGACTTGTTTTAATTAGAATGTTGAATTAGCCAGAGTGACTGGCTATACATAAATCAGTCAAATTCCAGATAACTACATTATGATTTAGTTTGATGTGTGAACCTAGCCTTGAACTTACTCAAGTTAGGTAGGACTAAAGTTTACAAGTGAAATTGTGGGCATCTAAAGGCAGCAGCATTCTTCAGACTAGCAGATGTGCTGGACCAATTCCAGTAATTGGTAGACAGAGGCTGTTCCTCTTTTAGGGCCAAGAATGAGATTAAGAAAATACTACCATCTTTTCCTTTAAACTCCTCCAAAAGACACTGACATTCAGAGACTGAATGTCTGCAGTTGTAGAAGTAAACTGCTTGTCAGTTTTCCAGGACATTTATTATGGGAGAAGAATAGTGGCTTCTAACACGAAGTTCTTCCACTATGAATATATCTGCAAAATTCAGTTCTATCTACCAAGTTTCAAACTATCACTCTTCAGTATTAAAAAAGATGGGACATCTTGAGAAGATGCCAACATGTATTTGATGGAAATATAAACTGTAACATCCCATTTTAAAGCAATTATTTAAAATAATGGTAGACTTACTGTAAGGATGCCATGCCATAAACCCACATCTTTTTTGAAATCCAGAACATTCACTATGGTTTCAGCTTCATGACAAAAACAAAACAAAACAAAACAATGTTAGTTCCTGGATGCCAGGTACAGCCAATCAAAAGCTCCATCTTAAAATGTAATTGATTCATTTTTTTAAAAAAGAAAATAACTGTAGGACAATTTGAAGTAAATCAATTCTGACTCATTGACCTATCTGATCCTTCATTTCTCTTTCCTTCGTTGTCATTTGCATAATATGTCACAGCGACTTATTCTCCTGAAAATAGGTGGGAAATGTTGAAAATGAGAGCAGGAAGTTCATAATTTCCTAAAATAATGACTGTTCCACCTATAGAGATTTCCTCAAGACCTGTAGGTAATACAGATCTCAGAAACTTGAGAAGTTCATATTAATTAGAGATGAAAATTACAACTCTGAAGTTCTTCTTCATCTTGGATGACAGTCTGAAGTTTGGAAAAATCGCATCCCACAGCTTTTTATCTTGTATAAACTTTCGGAGGTCCTGATCTCAGCTGAATATTTGAATCCAGCTACTCTTTTTATTAATCCTGGTTGTGTTTTGCAGCATGTCGGGCATATCCAGCCTGAAATGGGCCTAGTAATTGCACAAAAAGGGACGAACTGTATCATACTTATATCCTGTTTCATTTTCTGGGTTGATGCCATGGAAAGAATGGATTTTCTTTCTAAGGGATGACGTAGGGTTTTAAACTATGTTAGACCTTGCACTACAATTTTTCTGTTGTTCTCACTTGCAGCAAGAGGATGCTTCAAATACTGCAAAAAAGGGCAGTTGTTTCTGAAGAAATTACTGTAACAAATACAGTTTTGTCCAAGGACTCTACAGTTCTGCAAAGTTTCAAAAATTAGTTTGGCTAAGTAATAATCTGTGTTGCTTTCCAATTTTGGGGGAAAATAGCCTAGCTCCTGGCTATTGAATAACTGTCTCCATCCAATTATTTAAAACAAAACCCAGTAAAATCTATCATGCTAAATCATTTTCTGAAGCTAGTTTGTTTTGTTTTTTTAAGAAGTGTTGAAATACCTTCCGTGTATCCGCAAGCCTGGGTGAGTGCTTGACAATGGGTCAGCAATGCAATCCTTGTCACCGTCACGCCAAGAACACTTCCATCCTTACAGGTTTTATACTGTAGTAACACAATTTTGCTCATCAGTGTCAGGGAATAACAACATTGTTGTTAGTTTAATAAACTGGAGGAGACAGACACCTGTCTATGCAAGGTGCTCCATCAAGTCTTCAAACCCCCAAATACAAGAAGTCCTTGAATTATGACCATAAGGGAGCCTGTTCTTACTTGTGATGGTTGTAGTCTTGTGATGGTTGTAAATTGTGCTCCATTAAAAAAAAACAACTCTTGCTGTGTATCTCAGAAGTGTACTGATATCTGCCATTCAGTATTAGGTCATTAACCAAAGCTATATTTTATTCAATAACCAAGTTCCCATTCTTACACAGCCAGTTCCCTGTTTCACTCCATTCATATCATCCTGCTAATTGTTTATACATCCTCATCTTCCATTATCCTAGCTCCCTAAAGATCCAGACTAAGCAGTTTAGGGGGGGAAAGACCCCACTCTCATACTGATACTTAGTTTGCCTTAATGGTTGAACAATCATATTGAGGCCCCCTGATCTATACAGAAATCCAAATTAAAGTATCTCCATTAGAAAGCTGCCTAGTTTTTGCTTGAACTCATCCAGTAAAAGGCAGCCTATTTCTTCCCCAGGAAACAGTTTCATTATCAAAGCTTATTACCATTAATACGCTTTTCCTAACCAGTTCCAGATTCTGCATTATGACCAACAGTGAGCAATTTGCAGCCTACTATTGTGTGATACCCCTTTAAATATTTCAGAAGTCCTTTCCTCTGAATTCTCTTGCAGCCTCTATCTCTCAAGTGAAATCTTATCTGCTGCCTATCTTTGAGCCTATTTTGATTTTCTTCAAATGGGCTATCACTCTTAAAATGGAGTCTGACCAGCACAGAAACTAAATCTGAACTATGGCCCCTCATGACTGCAAATGACTCTGAAAGATGCAATCTAAAATTGTATTTGCCTTTTTTGCTGTAACCTCACAATTAAACATAGGCACTATAGTGATGAAGCTCTTCAGATTCAAAAGGAGAAAAGGGGGCTTGGAAGCATACGGGGCCCTTCACGTAGCTCCTGTGGCCAACCCCTAAAAGCACCATGTAAGCTTTTGCCAGCTTAATATAGGACTTGATACTAAGCATTTTATTTTTGTGTTCCTCTGCTTAAACCTTTGAAATAGAGGTGAACTAGAAGTCCATGTAAGCTAACAACATATTTTGAAAGCAAATGTCTTTCTTTTGTTTGTGTGGAATAGTTAGCCACCAATATGTGCTAAAAGTAAAGTTGAATAATATAGTCCCCCTGGCTTCTAAAAAGAACATCTGTCAGGAGTTGTCAAACTGTCTAATGATAAAATGTAGTTCCCATGTTTCTATACACATTGGTATCCATCCCTTCCCTGTAAAAGTCTGCTGAGTGCTACTATCTCTGCTCCTGCATCCGTTATCCTGATATTTAACTCATGAAAAATATTATGAAGTATTCAGTTTCCTTCCTTGTTTATTTAAAGCACTTCTATTGCATCTATCTTTTACAGAGTTTTCCACATGGTATTGTATTCTGGAACTTTTCAAATTAGCTTTTATTGAGAAATTTCCACTGCTGTTTTTAGAAAACTTCTGATTCAATAGACTTTGATTCAGTGGACTTCAGATACAGCAGACAAAATCTGTCTAAATTGTATGCCCCTAGGCATGTTTAATTCTATTTGCGATTTTACACCTGTAGTTGTGTAAAATCCCATTGGCGTCTACAAGCCATTCTTCTTTAAGGGATACCCCTTCTCATTAGTTCTTAAAGCAAAGACTTATTGTATATCTATAAACATAACAAGTTCAAACATGTAGCCACTAAAATGGCTATCCATGTTGCTATTCAAAGATTGAGGGGGAAAAGTATCCTATACAAATTTAGCTGAATTGAGATATCAAGCTTTTTAAAATTTCCCTAACAATATTATACAAGTGCAGTTTGCTATAGTTGCATAGGACTGGAACTGTTTCAAATATGCCTTACTATTTTAATGAGTACATTGCAATATATTTACTTAAAATATTTAATCCACTATTAATCTGGACTCAGAGTAATAGATGGAAATGATCCACATGTGAATATGAATGAACAAATATATTATGCACACTGCACTCACCTCAATGTAAGCTGTGTCATTGTTTGCATCTTTGATGTGGGGGAACCAATCTCGAGGAGGCTTCGAAAGATGTTTTGATTCCGTCACAAACCACAGCAGCTTTGGCCAGCCTTAGAAACAAACATACAGCAACTTTTTTAAAATAACAGAAGCCATCATGCAATATTGTGATCCACATTTCTTTAATAAAAATGACCTTTGGAAAGTGTTCTTCAGCAACTCGGAGATAACACAGAAGATCAGTAAATGCTGGAATCATTAGATACAAAATCAAATTCTTGTTGAGCATACTCAGCCTGAGAGTTTGGCTCCAGTTTCAAATAGGCACTGGAGATGTTGGACTACACTGCCCATAGAGGATCAACCAGGGGTGAAATTCAGCAGGTTTGGACAGGTTCTATAGAACCGGTGGCGGCGATTATGCGCAGTTCAGAGAACCGGTAAATCACACCACTGACTGGCCCCGCCCTGCCCTTCCCACTCACTCCTTCTCAGGCTCATACACACAGAGCAAACATGAGAAGAAGGTGAGAAGCAGCCAGGTTGAATGCTAGAAGACTTGGCCAAACTTTTCTGTCAGTTCTGTGGGCGTGGCTTGGTGGGATGGTGTCGTCCCACCTTGCCGTGAGTGATGTCAAGTTGGCCACGCCCTCTCAGTCACATGACCACTCCACCAAGCCACGCCCACTGAACCGGTAGGGGAAAAATTTGAATGTCACCCCTGGGATCAACTTCCTGTTCCTGGAGCCTCTCTGTCTCTCCCACTCCCTCTCCTCACGCCTGGTTGCCAAGCAGCTGGCATGCCACCACCTCCCTTTCAGAAGCTTTGAAAAGTATCGAGAGTGATAAGAGTAAAGGCAATATAAATGCTTCTTTTTTCATTTTTTTATTTTACATACACCCTCCCATGGCATGCCCAGGACAAAATATAGAAGGGAATGATTTCTAGCAAATGTTATTTTGCAAATCTGAGAATGAGAGGATTTTTATTACTCCAGAACCCATGGTAGTTTAGAAGACAAGATACATTGTTCTACTGCTTAGTTGGAAGAAAAGCTTTGGATTTCAAGGTCTGTAGAAGACAGGATGATTGTGGGTTGGCTTCAGTGAACTGTTCCATTTAACCTCACCCTGTCAGGGTTCAGTCGGGCACTTCTCAACGGTCCTGAGATGACAATTATGCCCAACTACAAGAACCACTGGGTTAGAACAGGCAAGATAGACAGAATTGATCTGAAAATTACACAGATTTGGAAGACATAAATTCAGACATCTTTTGTGTTGTGTATGCACAGGCGCGGCCGGAAGGTTTTACTCCGGTCCGCGCTAACCGCGGGAAAATACTTTAAATCTATTGGCTAATGGCTGTCCGCGTTAGCGACGGGAAAATACTTGAACCCTATTGGCTAACGGCTGACAGTTCTCTATAAAGAGCGCTGCCAGCCTGAAGCCTTTACCTTTTTGCTAGTATGTTGCTGTAACGAACCAATAAAGACAAATAGTTACTTTTACCGGCTTTGACTCCATTCTTCGCCCGAATCTAACATTTTGCATCTTTTAATTAGTACAATTCTCTACTTTTGCTCATCATTGGGAAATCACATGGTATTGAGTTAACCCTACACAAACTTACCTTTAAATTGGGGTATCTCCCCTGTAGGGCTTTTAGGTAGCCCTTTATGGCATGCATCACTAGTCAAGGCTACAGTGACACCACAGCTTCCAAGCAAGAAGCCGATCTGTTGGCTACCTGCATCCTAGTTGAAGAAAAAGCAAGGGAGAAAAAGCTTCTAAGTGAATCAATGCAAAAGCAGTAATGAAATCTTTCCTTTAAAATATGTCTGAGTTATTAACAATTTGCTTTACTTCGTCAACTAATTTTTTAAAAGACATCTATTATGTTTTGATCAAGGTCCTTGGCTTTCAACGCTTCAGTGCTTTTGTAAGAACATTTTTGATAAAATATTTAATACAGAGAATTGTATTTTTCTTTAAAAAGCAAAAATCAGATTGTGAAAGACCCCAACTTTTCCAATCTTTGAAACTACAACTTGACGCTTGGTGCACAATTTATGACAGGGAGAAGAAAAGCAGAATAAAAACCAGAATCAAATATGGGCACAAAGCAATCCATAAACTAAATAGGCAGATCTTTTTATTTATCTATAAAAAGCAAGTATTAGATTCCAAACCAGGAATAGCATTAGACTGCATTAACCGAGAGTGGAATCTATTGCTTATAGGATATGGTGGTGACTTCTGAATTAGATAATCCAAAGGAAAAGAAAAAAATAAGTTTATGGGAAAGAGATCTAACAGCCATAATAGTTCAGCAAATTATGTCTAAAAACAAAAGGAGGGACATGCAACACCTGTTATTTTAATTGCCTTCCAAATATCTTGGGCTGACCATTATTGGACACCAATGTTTTAGAACAGTTTGACTCTGTGACAATGTCTGCATCCTACTGAATCATAAACTATTGTATTGGCCGGATTCATACCATACATTAAGCCACAAACTGCCCAATATTTAACATCATCACATTGCCTTGTCTCACCATTTTCACTTACAAAGGCCTTCAGAATTTGGATTATCCCAACAGAAGTAGGGGACACTTGAATTCTGTGAAACCCCAAGCAAAAAATCAACAAAATTACAGCAACCATAGCATTTTTAAAAATCCATTTCTTTCTATTTTTTCCTCTTCTCTCCTCACTGAAGCTAA
Organism: Thermophis baileyi; assembly: GCA_003457575.1. Lineage (NCBI taxonomy): Eukaryota > Metazoa > Chordata > Lepidosauria > Squamata > Dipsadidae > Thermophis > Thermophis baileyi. The sequence goes on from QLTV01001821.1 coordinate 313,645, forward strand.
CACAGAATTTTATAGTTTAGAAAACTCTAGTTAGAAAAAGCAATGACCCTATATCAACAGTATTCGGTTTCTGTGTTTCAATTTGGTCAAGTCACAGGTACTCAACAAGATACAACAGTTCAAAATATACAGATAAAATCCATCACTATACCCCAGTATCTGTTCAAGATGCACCATACAATAGCCAGACACCACATTTTTCAAAACAGAATAGATAAGTTTACAGCAAGACTTTCATTGCATTACAAAGACATTAGGCACTGGAAATCTGAAGCAAACAAAAAGCAGAAATGGAGGTTTTGTAACTATTGAGATAGTAAAAGAATGGTCTTGAGATACAGATCTGTTTTGTTCAACAACTCAAGTTCGTTTTTGTTTTTTAATGTATACTTAAAAGTTGTTAAAAAGCTATCTGTTCTAAGGGAAAGACATGCATTATACTGTCCCCCACATTCAGAGCCTAGCATCAATCTCTCTGTAGTCAGATTTTTAAAAATAGTATTTAATTACACAGTTGGGTTTGTATATGCTGATTTTTTTAAAAAATATATTGGGATGAGAAACTGGTTTATGACAGATTTGTATAATCATTTCAAAGTTCAGGCACCCAACAAATTCTCAATTATATTTGCATTTTCTAATGATTAAAGTAATTATGAGATATGTATTTCCAGCTTGGCAAAGTTAAAGACATACTTTTGCAAGAAAAGTCTTCAGAAATGAGCTCTCATTTGGTTTGGCTTCTATGAAAATCCAGACAGAAGGAGGAGTACCCTTTTTAAGATAAATAGAAAGAGATAAAGAGGATGAAATCATGCCAGTTGGGGAAAAATTTTGTGCATGCTGTGCTATCAGTAGACCAAGGAGAATCATAACTAGCCAGGCCCTAAAAAATGTACAAAGTTTAAAAGGCATTAATCAAAGTTGGCATAAATATTAAAATACATCCTACATTAGCTTAGGACTGACAACAATTGTCTACTCCTTTTATCCCTTGCTGGAATCCTGAAAATTTAGGGTGTCTTTTGGGAGGGAAGGTTGTGGGTTGTTGTTTCCTTTATTGTGAATAAATCTAGCTGACAGATCTCATTATTTTCAAATCATGTCAGTGGTTACTTAGACCCAGATTATTCACTCTGATCCTGAATACAAGCATTCCTGGGTTGTCAGTCTGTACCATCTGCAGCTTTCCCCATCAAGGTTTTTCTAACATCCCAAAGAAAATTAAAGCACATCTATTGCCCAAAGACAATGACAGAATAAGACTTCATCTCTCTTTAAACCAAGAAGTAATCAGCAGGACTAACTCAACGTTTTATCTTGGCTACGAAGACTGGAAGGGAGAGTGTAGAAAGGTATGGCCAACCAGAGAACACTATAGCGAGAGAGCTTACTTCAAATAACACGGTGCATGTGCTTACTTTGTATAGCTTGATGTGAAAAAGGAAATAATGCAGAAATAAGACAAAGAAATGTCCATGTACACAAAATAATATTCCTTAGGCCAATATACACTCTCAATAGTCTTCTCTGGGTCCAATTTACACTCTGTCCTGACATCTGGAGTCTAATAGTATAATGCAAATATATATGCATGCTTAAATTAATAAATAATATTTTGCACATCTACAGATTTTCTTTTACTGCTTCTGTTTTCTATATTTTTCTCAAAAAAGCAATCTAGCAAAAATGCACGAATGGGCTGCCAATGGATGCTACAGAAAATATTTTGGAAACGATGGCAAGCTAAAATCGAAGGAGGGGGTTTGCCTTTCCTTGCCAGTATTCTTATTGTTACTCAGCTGCTGGCCAGGTTTTAATTACAAAGAAGGAAAGTCAAACCCCCCACTACTGTTTTTTTCAACAGAGTTTCTCTGCCATACAGATCTTCTGCAACATCTGAGCAATTATCAGAGAATGTCCATGAAAACCAACAGATGCAATGGATTTTGTTGTGTCTATCTCATTTTGAGAGAAGAGATAGGAAGAGGGGAGAAGAGATAAAGCATAAAAGAATGTCCTTTTGGGGGCAAAAATGATATGAATGGTTTCTCTAAAATGTAGTTGTATGTTTCTTTTGGAATGCTATCTGTTATCCAAAAGATTATAGAACTTTCTCTAAAACAAAAAACTAGCACATATAACCATGGACAGAGTCCATTTTAAAACATACTACTCTGCGCAGCTTTACAGTACCTAGCTTGAAAAGAAACCTAAATGAGATTTGTCTTTACAAGTGGAGGACAGTTAATACATATCGCAACATCTCAAGTGCTTCAGCTGCTTAATATCATACATATGTAAAGGGTTCTTGTCTTGTGAAGCATCTGCTCTTGTATCAGATAGATGAATTTTCAGGAACTTCATTGCCATCACAGCTAGGAAAGGACCCATTCGAAGACAAGGAACAGAGTGAGGAAAATCGTAGGATAAAACTCTCAAACTTAAAGAACTTTATGGCCATGCTACATACATACATTTCAAAGTGAAAGAAGAGCTCCTAAAGACTATTTGTGTCCTCAGAGTAATTCATATAGGCCTAATGGTTATCTAAGGATAGGATATAACCTTGAGAAAATCAATCACTCCAAAATATTAGCATTAGAGGGAGATTTATACATACATTTATACAAAACAGTAGACAGCTATCGTGAAAGAAAAAGGGAGGAAGCTAAGAGAAAATAGCAGACACAGGATAGTAAGAGTCATAAAAATATTTCAGAAGCTGGGATGAAGAAGCAGGCAGATGCAATCAACATTTGCCCAACTTGGATGCCTTAAAAATACATGGATAGTTCTCTAAGTTCTCAACTGTCATATTGGCTAAGGAATTCTTAGGGCTGATATTCACAGATGTACAAGATGGGAAATGGTGTTTTAAAAAGAGACTCAGGGCAAGTTAAGGATAATCTCCCAGTAAGTAGAGATTCTACATCACTAGTCTTGTTGACTGAAACTGATGGGAAGTCAAAACAAAAAGATCAGGAGGGCTGCTTTCCCTTGAGCTGAGAAAAAGGGGAAGGTGCAGCAAGAGTGGTTGGAAAGACGACTAGAAATTAGAATAAGCGTTTGCCAAGCATCTACGTTATTATTCACTAGAGAAGGCTGAGAGTGGAAAATGGAAATTTCTACACTTCTCTAAAACATGCTATTCCCAAATCAATAAGTTTAATATAACCCACCACTCGCATCTGGCCATATTTTTATGAGCGGGAATAAAGGTGTATGGTGCAATAAGGGGCTCCTTGTTAAAAGATGGGGTAAGGTAAAGGTAAAGAAGTCCCTGCGGGTTTTATCCCGCAAATCGTAGCTGACTTTAGAGGGTGGTTCCCATCCCTGTTTCTTTAAGCCACTGAGCCAACGCTGTCCAAAGATGCTTCCAAGTCAATTGGCCAGCATGACATCATGCTGCATTGCAAAGCATACGGCAAAACATGGAATGTTTTTACCTTCTCACTGAAATGATACCTGTTTTATAAACTTCCATTTACATGCTTTTGAACTGCTAGTTGGCAGGAGCTGAACCAAGTGGTGTTAGGACTGTGGATCACCAGAGCACAGACCAAAGCCACTAAGCCACCATGCCTCTACAGGAAGATAATGTTTGAATTCCTTTAACATGCCTGTTCTAAAGAAAGCATTTGAGTGTCACTTATTTCAGACATGTTACACAGCAATACAGAAGAAGAGTTTTTAAAATAGCATACTGAACATTGCCTGCTTTCCCAGTATTTGATATAAGAAAACCACTATGCGTTGAAAGTCTTGTGGGAAGATTAACCAGTGAGTTAGAAAGGGCTGGACTCTCACATAAAATCTCTATGCAGTTCTGAAGTTCTCTGCAGATGGAGAAAGTAAATGCTGAGAATTTCTCCAGGCAAGTGTTCTTGGGTTCTTCATCCTTATTTTAGGAATCACATTAGTCAAAACCACATTAAATTATTCCACATCATTCATCCAACTCTTTCCCACTATATAACATGTATAGTTTTATTTGATGGATGATTCTTTTTCTCATACATTCTGCCATTTTTGAGGCATGCAAGAAGATCATGGGGAGATTGAACAACTGAGGGACAAGACAAGAATTAAGGGCTCGAGTGTGAAAAATTAAATGGCAGAACTTTCCGGCAATCTGGTAAAATTCGAGCAGCACAGGTGAGGATGAACCAAAATGTGTAATATTCAGCTCATTGGTTGTCCTCCAGCACCCGCTATATATAAAACCCGGTTACAAGTGTTTTAATTAACCAGAGTCTAAGGCCCTTGCTGCCATTTCTCTTTTTCAAAAGACACAATTGCCTCAAGTTCTTCTTCAGTAAATTCTGTGTAAACATGATGCTTGTTTATACAAATGATTTTTTTTTTACAAAAACTAATCTTGGAAAGAATTTTAACAGGTAGAGCAAGTTACAAAATGCTTTTAGCATGCTTTTGAAGGGGGCACTAGTTTATTGTGGTATCTTTTCAACTGTACGCAAAATAAAAGTGTGATGAAAAAGATAGCAGCTAGTTGTCAAATGCAGAAAGGCATTTGTGCCTTACAAAGTTTTTGTGCAAGGAGAAGGGAAGGGAAGGGGGAAATTTAATAGGTGTCATTTCTCTGAAGCTGTTATAGCCCTGCTTCCCAAATACTTTCCTTCATTATCCAAAACTGCTTACCAAAAAATCCTTATTTAAATGTCCCTAATGTATAATGACACACAAATCCATTACCCAAAGAAAAGCCCCTTTTACCCAATTTTGGGTAATTTATCCAGCTTTGGCAAGCACTATGTTAGAGAATAATTCTTGCTAAACTGCTATGTATCAATCAAGGGCAAAGGTAAGAAGGTTTTCATATCCAGTTATGTCTGAAGACATGTTCTTTAGTCATGTGGCCAGCATGGCTGTACGCCAAAGGCACATGGAACACTATTACCTTCCTATCAAAATGGCCTTCCCACCAAAATGCTACCTATTAATCTATTTGCATGCTTTCGAACTGCTAGAAGGGCAGGAGTTGGGGCAAGGAATGGGAGTTCACCCCGCCGTGTGGTGCTTAGGTCTTGAATCCGGGCTATCAGCTTTCCAGCTGACAAGCTCAGAGTCTTTAACTGCTGAGCCATCATCCCTCTTTATGTATAAAACAGAGGTGAGCAATGTTTGAAAGGCACCTGATATTCTGTTGTGACCTCACTAGGTGGGACATGCCATATTTTTAAAGGGAGGAAAGGACTCGCTCCTATTCCCACCTGAAAACCATTCCCAACTCTGCAAACTGCACTGTTACTTTTGCTGAATTGAAATGCTTTAATCCCAGACAGATTAGAGAATACACAGGGAATGGTGTGAACCATATGTAGCCGGCGGTGGGTCTGCAAGGGCAGGCAAGTGAGGTCTGAGAGACATAAGCAGATTTCCAGGATTGGAATGGAAGTCCAACCACTTTTCTGTATGTTTGTGACATGCACATGGCCCCAAATGCCAGAAGATTACTAATCAAAGCAGCAAGAGGGACTTTGTTGCATTAATGGCCCATGGTCCACAACCCTGCCTATATCATAAACTAGATCTTTTTTGGACGGGGCTATATAATTGATATCTGCATCTAAAACATATATTTAAACCTTCATGAGAAGGTTGTCTGCTCCAGTAAATTATTTGCTAAAAGAGTGGTTCACTGATCTTGTCTTCAGCCTTTGCATTTTACTCCATAGTAAATCTCCTTATAGGACCAGATATAAGCAGGATATTCCTAGCCAACATGCCAATGCACAGAAAATTTGAATTTCCTAAGAAAAGAAATAAGGAATTTTGCTCTTCTTGTTGGGTTATTAAATTCCCAAATCAATATATGAATTCCATTGTGGTTTAAAATACAAAGAAACCCTGCGTTTGCTGATGATATGGTGTTCATTACTGAAGACCCCCAGAATTCTGGACCAAAATTGTTGACAGATATAGAGGAATTTGGAAAAGTAGCTGGTTTGAAAATTAACAAGGATAAAACAAAAATGATAACTAAAAATCTTACCAAAAAACAGAATGAGGCTCTAGAAGTTACAATGTCCTTTAAACGGAATGGTAGCCAAACGCCATTTGTGACGGGTGTCCACAGACCATTGGCGTAACCAATGCATCCGTCGAGCGACAAGTGTCGCTCCCATGGCCTTGGCAGCAAACCAGGATGCATGTAAAGAGCCGTCTGCTGCATATTGCGTGGCCGCCAAAACTTTATTCAAATCTTGTTGAGCCCTTGTGTTAGTTGCTGGGATGTGTTCTTGGAGAAGGCGCAGCCAAATTAAAGAAGCACGTGCAAAAAACGATACTGATGAGGATGCCTTCACCGCCCATGCTGCCGCTTGATGCGCCTTTATAAGAACTTGCTCAGTCCTTTTGTCTTCTGGTCTTAATATTTCCTCAGCCTCTCCTAGCATGGTGGTTGAGGAATGAAAGGCTCTAATTGGGGCGTCCACCTGAGGGACAGTCAAAAGTGAAGCTAGCTCATTTCCGACATTAAAATGGTTTCTATCTGATGATGAGGGCATGGGACCCGAACCCGGTGCTGTCCATTGTCTCTGGACGTTATCCAGGAAAAGTTGTGGAGCAGGCACCACATCCACTTCCGGTGTGAATTCAGCAAAGAGGGGATCCAGATTTTGGGAACCCAAAGAACCTGGAGTCTGTATAGGTTCCAGTCCAGCTGCAGCTCGTGCTTTATGAAGGAGGGACTTGAATAGTCCCGGTGGGAATAGAGTGTTGGAGCCATGGTTTTCTTGTGAGGATTCCTCATCCTCCGATAACTCATAATCATCCAGATCCGGGTCTGCAATTGGTTCCAATAACTCCTCATCAGAAACTTCAGAGAGATCCTCTGAATCCTGGTCCCTATGTGTGAAAGCTTGTTTGGATTGAGCCCTATTGGAATTTGCTGGTGCTGGTTTGTTTTGGCCTTGCTGGCTGGCTGAGATTCCCTGTTGTACAGCTGCTAGTAGCAGTCTCTGCAGGGTTGCATGATCTAATGTTATAGTCTCTGAGGAGGAAGCTGCTGTAGAAAGAGAGCCAGTTTTCTGGTTGGAGATTGAATGGGAATTAGCTCCTTGGCTAGGGATTGTCTCCTGAGTGGTGGAATTGGTGGTTGTAGAAAACCCTGCATCCCCCCACACGTTACTGTTGTGCCTGGTAATAGTCAGATTATCCAGGCTCTGTTGTGTGCCCTGACTAGGTGGCACGGGGTTGCTCTCTGAATTTGGTTGTTGCGAGGCTATGGCTGCTGAAGCCTTGTTGCAAATCTTTTGCAGTTTATTGTGCCTCCTCTGCTCTGCGTTCTCAGTGGCCCTGCTCCTTTTAGAGGCCCCTGATGATTTAGGGGCTAGGGGAGGGGGTGGACTCCCATTATGCCACTCTAATATGCTAACTCTGTAAACCGCTTAGAGAGGGCTGTAAAGCACTATGAAGTCTAACTGCTATTGCTATTGCTATCTTCTCTCGCTAATTCGCTGTGCTTGGTTTTACGATGCCATTTGCCACGCAGCTTGTCCTGAGTTTCGTCAGATCTCATCATGCTTCTCCGAGAAAAAACTATGAAAATGGCCCCCGGAAGGAAACCAAGATGGCGATCGGCGGTAGATTCGATTTGAACGGGTGCCGACAGGAGCAAGCTCAGCAATGTCTAGGCACCCGGAGAGATTAATTGCGACTTAGACCTCCTCCGGGCTTTCCAGAGCCAGCGGAGATACTGGGGGAACGTAATAACGCAAGCCGCCGCTTCAGCGGTAAGGAGGCACCCCCCGTGGTCTGTTTCTTTAAAAAAACGCCGTTCCCGGGCGAGGTCTGTAGTCGGAGCGAGGCTTGTCTCTATTGGCCACTCTAGCTGCTTATTTACATGTAGTTAAATAGCCGGCACAAGGCTTTCGGCTCACTTTGGCCTGGCTTCCTGTTGCCTTCTCTCTCTCTCTCTCTCCGCCTAAGCTGGTAGACCCGAGCAAGCTCAACCGGTCGATACCAGGGAGTCTTAACACTCACTCTCTCTCTCTCTTACCCCGTTTACAAAGAATTTTCCATTTCAGGCAGATCTGGGCAAGCCCACGTGATCAATGCCCAAAGGGGGTTTTCCGCGATCCCGCAGAGCTGCAGGAGCCGAAGCTCTACTGGCGACTGCTCTGGTTATTGTTGGTAAGGATTCTCAGAAAAAAAAGGAAAAAAGGAAAAAAATTCACTCACATTTGCTGCTCCTACTGGGAGTAGTCAAAGTTCAGGATGGGATAGCCACTGTCCTATCTGAGGACCGAGTCGAAACTGGGAGCCAGGAAGGCGGACCCAGCAATTTAAACAAAAGACAGACTCAGTCCTTACCTCTGACTGGACGAGAACATCTCAACCTGAATGATGGCTCCACCCAGGATGGAGAAAAAATACAAATAGATTTGACTAATTGGTCCAAATTACAAATATCCTTAATGGGTAGAATTTCGGTAATTAAGATGAACATTCTACCCAAAATTCTTTATCTTTTTCAAACAGCGCCAATTAAAATCGGGAAAACTTTCTATACAGAATTAGATAAAATGGTTCGAAAATTTATCTGGAATGGGAAAAAACCGAGAATCAAATATAAATTTCTACAGGATAAAAGGAAACAAGGTGGACTTGGATTGCCGGATTGGGAAATTTATCACCAAGCAGTATCAGCAGTGTGGATTAAGGATTGGATAACTCTGACAAATAAAAGAGTTTTAACTATTGAGGGACACGACTTACAAGTGGGCTGGCATAAGTATTTATGGAGTGATGGTAGTAAAACGCACAATTATTTTCAGAGACACCATATCAGAGGGACACTCATTAAGGACTGGAAAGAAATTAAGAGGAAAGTATACATTAATATGCCAACATGGATATCTCCGCTGGAAGCTACATCCTACCCCAACCTATTCAATGGGGCTAAAAAAGTTACCTATAATCAATTATTAGATGAGCAAAATAATTTAAGAACAAGAGAAAATTTGGCGTTGATGGGAATAAAGCTGGATTGGTGGCCCTATTTGCAAATTCAAAATAAGTATAAAAAGGACTTAATGCAATTTGGTTTTCAAAGTAAATATCAAGAACTAGACAAAATCTTATTGGGACAAGATGTAAAAATGATAACAAAAGTATATAATTCTTTATTAAGTATTAGGACAGAAGAAGAAAGAGTTAAGGAGGTGATGGTGAAATGGGCACAAAATGTTGGACACTCCAAAGAAGTACTGGGAAAAAATCCAGAGGTGGTTAACCGAAGTTATATCACAAAAGTTAGAATTAAAACCGGAAATGTTTCTGCTTGGCATGATGGATAGTGGAATAAGCAAAAACAACCAATATTTGGCTATACATATATTGACAGCAGCAAGGATTGCCTATGCCCAAATGTGGAGGAAAGAGACAGTCCCATCTAATATAATGATAATAAATAAGATCATGGAATGTGCAGAAATGAACAGGCTAACCATGCGAATAAAAGATAAGGAAGAAACGGTTTTTTATAGAATTTGGGATAAATTCTATGATTGGTTAAATGGCAAGAACAAAACAAAACAGAGATTATTATTTATGTAAGTATAAAATGACGTAATTAAAGGATATGAAAGGTAACAATTTCGAGAATAAGGATTGGAGATATACAAGATTTTAGATTGTACATTGATAATAGAAAATGTGATACTAACTTACTGATATATTGATACTAATACATTAGAAATATATAATATGCACAGAATGTATATGTAATATATAAGATACGTTAAGCTGCTTAATGAAATAGGAAATTTTCTTGTTGTGATTTATGGTGTTTGTTAGGTTTGTTTTTTGGGATTTGTTTGTAGTTGTATTTGTGTATTTATGTATATATGTACTTATGTATATATATGTTATATGTTTAATTTTTAATAATATTCAATAAAAACTATTTAAAAAGAATACAAAGAAAGACCTTCAACTTAATATGCAGCCAAAACATGGTCAGAAACTATTATTAGCAATGCAACTGCCAACAGTTTTTAATCATTTACTTATTTCAACTGTTTTGAATATTTCCTGTTTTCAAAAATGTGTTTAGCGTTATTTTGATCATCGGGCTGCCTGGAATTCTTTGAAAACCACACAAGAAGCATTCTTTCTTTCTTTTTTTTTAACTGAACCCAAACAATGCTGATAGTCTCTAAAACTATAGATGTCTTTTGGACCACCTCAGAAATTCATAATGGACATTTTTATCATCCAAAAATTTATTAATTATGCAGCTGGCTCAAAGTCTGCTTCCAGAAGAACATCCATCAGCTTACAAATTGAGGAAACAGGCTTGTCACCACTCTTAATTCTGCTGGACTAGCTCTATAAAATCCTAGTCATATGAAGTACCACTTAAGTAGCAAAATTGCAATTGTTACTTAGACGATGCCCAAGTTCCCAATCAACTCTATTTTTTAAGGAATAAATTGCCTATATAGGAAATAGCCCAGAGCTATAAGAGCAAGATAATTCTTGCAAAGTTCAGGGAGCCTAGTTCTTGTAGTACTGCTTGTAGCACTGCTTGAATTTTTTTCACCTAAATCCAAATAAATCTAGACCTTTCTAGCTAATCCTCTTAGAGCTATTTTTCTAAGTATTTTAAAGCAGTTATTATTCATGGTGCCCTCCCAATGCCATGCCACAGTAGGAAAGGAGAACGCTTGTGAAACATGGCACTTTGGACAATTCTGTCCATCACAAATAATGGTATAATTGGTGGTGGGCTCCATCACCTTCTCTGCACTATTGCCTTCAGCTTCTTTCCACAGCTGCTTCTACCTTCTTTCCCTCCCTTCAAATGTGGCTGGTCCCAAGTTTTGTTTAATGTTAGGTTTCAATACATTGAAGAATATAGCTCAAAGCTTTCTCACGGCTTTCATGGTTCCATATGCAACGAACCTTTTTATTTTTGCAAACAAAAGTAATCCCTTAGGGAACTGGGGGACAGAAGCCTAAAAATACTGATTCTTTTCAATGCTGGTCAAATTCTATTTAGCATTCAGCTACACCTACAGTTTACAACCTGTTCTAAAATAATATTTAAAAAGTAAGTCTATCTTAGCTTCCCAATCAAGTTAAGGCAAAGTCATCAGAACAGGTATACGCAGATGGTATACATATTCTGACGACATGTAATATGTTACACTTTCATAAATAAGTTAAAGCAACAATGCCTATTGTCATTTTTCATTTCCTTCTGAAATGCTCAAAGATTATGTCCTGAGATCTGACATTAATTCCTGCTAACTAAAAACTTCTTTCTCTTACCTTTCTGGTAAGTGGCACTTCAATAGGAACAGGAACAACTTCTGCAAGAAGGCAGCCATAAAAGGCTACCATAAAAGCTGCGGGATCATTGTTGGGAAAAACAAGGGCTACCTGTAAAAAAATAAAATAAAAAAAAATAAGTGGGAGGAGAAAAATAAATAATTAATAAGTCCTGTAAATGTAAATACATTTCCCAAAATATATCTATAGTACTGCAAATAGACAGCTTACCAACTAAAGCAACCAAGTATAGATAAGAAACAATACAGGACTGTGCACAGAAATAGCTCATGTGTCTTTCTTGGTTCTTGGACTCGGATATCAAGCAACTGGTGTCACTCTGTACTCGAGAATAGCTAGGGCTTCTATCATTTGTGCTCCGGAGGCTATGATCTTTGACTAAAGAACTTCTGTGTGTCCATCCTGGAAGTCTGCCTGGTAGTTACCAGCAGCAGGGCATTCTCAGTGATGTAGAATTCCTTCCCTTGCTGGGTTCCCCCAGCAAACTAAATTTAAGGATTTAAAAAAAACAACCTGAATTTTTACATTTTGGCCTTCCAAAATAGCATGGTTATATTTCATTCTTTCCCCTGAATGTTCATAATGACACCATGGACTTTTTTGGATTGGATTTATGACCTACAAGGTCCCTTCCAATTCTGTTAATCTGTTATCTGTATCCAGTATTTAATGTTTTGGTATTGAAGTTACTTGCTACTTTCATCTCTATACTTATTATTAACTCCTTCTTATTGATTGGATACTTCTTTATTGATGCAGGTTGGATTTTTTGGTAATATGTGATATACCAATGTGATGAATAAATCAGTAAACTGTAGATCAACAACATTAGCATTATTCGTCTATCCCTTTACAGAGTAAACAACTCTAGAGAGACCAATAATGGTAACCAAAGGAATGGGATCTTATGAAGCCAAATTGCTTCTAGCAGGAATGATCCTTTAAAGATCTTTTAATAGTTTTTTTGTGCCACCTGCTCTTACTGATCAGCTTCTAGATGGTCGTACTTAAAATTAATTGGAACTTAAAATGAAATATATGTAAATCCTTATTTCAAACCTATTTCTACTGAGAAACTGAAAGGCTGACTTAAAAGTCAATTTATGTCTCTAAGTATAACCCATTTCAGTTTCATCGTATACATATCTTTCATTTTGATCACTTTTCAGATGCCACATGTCTAATGGAAAACTACAATCACTAGATGATGCTTTTAAGTTTTGTTGTTAGTTTTTGATATTTGCTCAAAATCATGCTTTTAGTCGGGCTCATAAAAGAACAACATACTGAAGGGGCTGTTTTTCCCTGGTTGCAAATCTGTTTTTTTCTCTATTCGCCATTAAAAGATGAGAAAGAAACATCGCATCTTATTTTTCTGGTTCCTGTTGATGACTTTCAAACTGCATTTCTACATATTCTTCCTCCTTTTGACATTCAATTTCATTTCACATGACAATAACAAAGCTTAAAAACGAAAGAGGATAAAACCTTGCACAGTCATGCTTTCATACTCCTTCAGGAAAGAGATGGCCTTCTTTGGAATAATCAGTCTCAAATAACGATGAACCTGATAGAGCTATTTTCTGTAATCAATTTTCTGGAGAACTGAGCTGCAAGATCTTTCTTTTGAGGTCATGGCTAAATGCTACTCATTAAATTGTCATTCTAATTCTGAGGTTGCTGTCACCTACTGCCTCCTTGCTACTCCCAACCCATGTGAAGGTTCATACAAAGCATGGAACTTACTTTACTGTTACTTTATTTATTGCACTACTGTGGCAGCTTTTGAGGAGTCTTTAGAATATGAAAAGATGTGTACACTGGTCAGGTTAGTGTAATATTCTTGCCCATAAATGGAAAAGTTGTTTAAGTAATTTCATACATAGTCAAAGAAAGGAGCAAAATTCTATACTAGGATTCATGTACATAGAAGAATTTAAACCTCTCTCTATGCCTTGGTGTAAGATATACATGGTATAATTTCCTCATAATACTCTGGCTGAACTAACAATTCTGAGTGTTCCAAGTTTTACGTAAGAGATTCACCAATACACACCACAATATGAGAGCATACAAGGCGCAGAGAAATAAAATGTCTAGCTGTAATGTTAATTTCATAACTTTCCTTGATTTATTTGTTCTGTGTGCTGCCCATTGTGGATATGATTTAGAGTCTTAAGAACTATCATAAATCAAGAAGGAAGATTCTGTAGATACATTTTGGCCAAATGCCAAAACAGACAATGATTTAAATTCAACATCTGCCCACAGTCTTTTTAGTTTAATTTTTTACCATCACTTATGAAAAGAAAGAAAGAAAGAAATCATTTTTGTAGGGCCTGAACTGACATAAGGAGCGCTCTGAAGTTGGACAGCTTAAGACAAGAAAGGGGATGGGGGAAATCTTATTAGTGAAGGGAAGGCAGAAAAGATCAAGAGGCAATTAGGAAGAGGTTAAACCAGAGAATATATACAAGAATCCACTAATTTAATGTAAGCTATTTCTTTTCATTCATTTGGGAGATTCACTTGCCACCATTTAGGGAAGTACTCCCCATAGCATAGTTTAAAAGTTTTAAATTTGTTTCTGTGGAGTTTCATTAACATTCTCTGGTATTAACGACAGACCCAGCTTCCATTAAACAAGTGGAATGTAGATTATTTTGAGTTTTTTTTTAAAGCCTCTTCAGTTTTATGCTTTATTCCTTCTCACTTTGTTCATATTGTAGCTCCTTTCCATTTTTCAGAAAAGAGAGGCTGTAAAAATGAAGTATCTTTTCCAACAGAAGCTATCATTTTCGTAATAGATTTTTTCAATGCCAAGTAATAATGAGTAATTCTTATGCAAATTCAGCTGAAGAAGGAGCCATAGAGAGGCTGAGACTACTTGAAAACTGAGCACCAGACTTGACAAATTCCAGGAGGACATATTTGAACATAGGGAATTGCACACAATGTGAAGAGAGCAACTCCCTAGAACACTGAGGGGGAAAAAAACCACACAACTCCCAGTAGCACAAAAACAGAGTGTGGCTGTTAGAATGGAAAAGCATTATTTCTGTTCTGTATTTCTTGACAGATCAAGGCTCCCCACCCCCACCTTTGTGGCAAATAGCAGCTTTGACTTTCTGACTGTGGATTCAACTTTAATGCTGATGAAAGGAAGTAGCAGCTTCATGGGGGAAAGAAACCACTAGGTATGTAAATAAAAAGTAGAAAGGAATTCATGAAGTATTGCCATAACAGTGATTTGGATGAACAAGAAAGGGATCCGAACAAACCCAAACAAAATACCAGAAATGAAGTGCGAAAAAAGAAAACCACAAAACAGATAGAGAGAAAAGGGATGGCTGAAAGGACAAAGATATGTTTGGCAATGCAATTGGAAGAACACTGAAAATTCTTCTTCAACCCAATGGAGACCAGAGAGACAGTTAAGTGCTTGTGAAAAGATAGAATAAGGAACAGGGTTTGTATAATACAACATGGAGGCATATCTCTTGAGGGAAGTACGTAGATGGAGACCTATCTGGAGGGAAACACGTAAATGAGGCATATCTCTTGAGAGAAATACGTAGATGGAGTTGGTCTTTACAAACATTTAGAGGTGATAAACAACAATATATTTCACTGGACATGCAATTGTTCAAAATTCTTTTATCTTAGAGATAAAGGTGTGTCCCTCTCCTTGGGATGAAACCACACAAGAAAATTTCCCCATACTCATACACATCTCAATACCAGTTCATGGTAGCCTGCCCTACTTTAAGCAATTATGTTCTAATGCCAACAGTTACTGCTTTCAAATGGGAATATTTTTAACTGATTACACCGAACAACTTATTAATTAGCTAGCAGTATTCCCTTGTTCAAGCCTGACCTAACTCTTTTGTTTCTAGAATTTCCCAGAATATACAGGCACACAGTCTCATTTCCAAAACTGATTTCATCTCCATGACAAGTATGTTTTAATGCTCTTTGTATAAGGAAGCCATTGTGACAAGTACAGCCTCTGTTCTGAAAGTGAGACATACAATTTTAACCATAAATAGGCTATTATAAATAAACTCTTTTCAGCCTAATAACTATTTTTTTTTAAATCTGAAATAAATATTAGGGTGAAATTGTTTGAAACTCAGGTGTACACACTGTCTCAAGTCTCCATCTGATCATTGAAAGTTCCTACGGCCCCTTTGAAGATTGGTGCAAAATTGTAATTCTGAATGCGAGGAATGAAAAATTATTGAACATATGGGGAAAGAATCATATTCAAGTATTTAATTCATTTAATTTCAGTACATTAAGGTAAACTTAGTGTTGCCTTGTCTCCCCTTTTTGGGAATGCACCCATGACATATAATCAAAAGACCTAGTGCGACTCTTGGATAGTTGTTGTGCACCCTGGTTTATAGAAGGCAAACGCAAAGATATAAACCATGATGAATGAATAACCTATTCAAACATTAAACCATCTCACCTTTGGGGATTTTAGGAATCTATGCAAGAAAGTACAAAGCCACACACTAATAGCAGAGTTACATACCCTGTCCCCTGGCCGCACCATCGGTTCCTGCTTGGTGCCCAATTTGTGCAGTATGTTATAAGCAACTTTCATACTACGGGTCCAAAGTTTACCTAATCAAAAAGAAAAATAGTATAAATATGGCATGGAATATTTAAGCTTTAGAATGGTTCAAAATACAATTCAGGTACATTTGCCCAAAACAATTATAGATAGAAATCCATAATTGTATAAAAAAAACATATTAGAGTTTATAGAGGGCATCTTGTGATACAATATCTGACTGTGCTGCTAAGCTTCATATTTTAAATGGACATCATTTAAAAGTTTGTACTTTAAGAACAACTTTAATTCAGCAGCAGCTAGGTCTTATTGCTTAAGTCAAAGTTGGCTCTGACTGCCCTAACTTAGAACCACCAAATATTTCTTCCTTTTTTCTACCTCAAAAGAGTTTTTAATTTCACAGTACAAGTCAATTGACTGGATATTCAAGTTTGAAAACCAGATTTACTTACATTGCATTTATACAATCTTATGAGACCTATCTAGATTTTATACTCAGAAGCTCACATCTACTGTACATCATGCAGAGTGATAGCAGAGAAATCCTCCAAAGTAAAGAAGATACTACATCGCTGGTCATATAGAGTTCTATACTATATATTGGAGCTTCAAAGGAACATAAAAAGAGATCCAAAAGGTAATCTGCCTTGTTGGATCTTGTCCAAATCCTTCCCCAAACTTGCACAAGTCGACCTTGTTAAATAAAACTCTAAGCAAAGAACAATTCTCCACTCAAACAGTAAAAATTGATGAACCATATTATGACCATACTTCTACCTTTTAATAAGTGTTCAGGAGGGGTTTCCCTTGGTATTACAGTATTCAACTAGTAGCTGCTGTCTTGTCAGCACAAATAAGTCAGATCTGTTTCAATATGCCTGGGAAAGTTGATTTTTGTTCTTTGAAGTGTTCATCCTGACAGTTTCATGGCTCCTTATGTAGAGCACAATCGATGTCAACTTTTTCTGAACAAACTACACTACAAGTTGTATATCCGTGTGATTTAACACAGAGGAAAATGTTTTTCATCAATTGTGTCCAGATCATTTTGAGTGCTGGCAACGTTTGGCCCAAATTCAAAGAAGGCTATAACGAAGCCATTAGTCACCTGCAGCTCTGATCAGAGTCTTTAAGTCAATTATGAAAGTTCAGATAGGCAAATTTTAAAAAAAAAAAGCTATTACTGCATTTCTCCGTAATTGCAATCTAGATGAAGCCTTTTATTTGCAGTAATTAATGACAGAGCATATGACAAAAAATATAACATAAAAATCAAGCACTTGCAAGCAAGGAATTTGAAAACAAACAAGAAAGCAATCCATTTTGAATCCCACTGATTTAATTAAAATACAGAATAGTGATATAAGGATAGACAGAAATACATTCAAGAAAAGTATATCAAAAGACAAACAAGCAGCTTTACACAAAACATATTTGATGGCAATATGATGGCTCAGCATAAGGTGAGCAATGGCAAGTTCAAAATATGGATTAGAGGTAGTTCTTGCTTAATTGTCAGTTACTCGGTGATCATTCGAAGTTACAATAGACCTGGAAAAGGCACTTATTTCCCAGTTCTAGAGTTTCCACAGTGCTCACTCCCCCAGCAGTCTCAAGACCACATTTTAGGCACTTCACAAATGACTGGTTACAGCATTTCTCCATCACATGACCACAATTTACTATTTTTTGGTTTCCCCCCCAAAAAATGTTCCTAGGGATGAATTAACTTGCTTTACGACTGCCATTTTACCCTTACGAGCACCATGTTTGCTTTATAATCACTATGCTTGTTTTATGACCGCCACAAAAAAAGAACATAAAATCAGATTGGTCATGCGAGTACCTTGCATTACCACCATCATGACTTGCAACATAAATTCAGGCTCTACTGGGTTCATAGGTTGAGGTCTGTGTGTACTTCGATTAACTAGCCAAGCATGTTTGTGAACCTTGCCAGAGAACAAAAATCTATCTCCCACTTGTGCGGCCAACTATGTTCTTTTTCCTAATGTGCGGTGTGACCTTGCTGATATTTGTAACTGAATGTCGCTTGCACAGACAAAGCATTTTATTGAAAATTTACATGCATTTCCATATCGAATTCATACATATTCTTATCTGAAACAAGCAACAATTGCCTGTTCGTAGCTTACTGAAAATCAAAGCTTTACTTTTTGATTTACTATCTCTGAAATCAAGAATAAAGCAAAAAATATTGTTTGAAGGCTACTTCCTTATGTGTATTTATTAGGGCTAAAGATACATTGAACATGATTCAGAAGAAGCGATTCATATCTCGTGTGTGTATAGCATTTCTCTGCTATTGGTTTGAGCAACCTGACTTTTTCCACCTTTTGGTGTGAGGTCCAAAGCATTTCTTCCAAAGCATTTCTGAAGTGGGCATAACTTTACTACTGTATGCAGAAGATACCATTAAAATCCATTGGATACATCCCTGAACAAATGTGCTTAATTAATAATATGCTCATAATAATATGAGCAGGGAAAGGGGACATTGGAAAGCATGGGTACAGATACTTCTATAAAACTTGGCAATTTTCTTGCCAGGGTTCTGCTCCATTAGTCATGAATATGTTGGGTGTAAAAGCTGTCAGCTTGTGGCAGAGAGATATGCCGACAGAAAAGCAAACCACAAAATTAGGATTATATCATGAACAATAGGATTTTCAGCACCACACACCACTAATTTAGCCACAGCAAGCCAGAATAGTCTTACCAAATGTATGCGTATCAGTTCAGAATTTTGACAAAAACCAGCTGCAAATAATTGTACATTTTTTTCAGCATCACAATATACTTCCCACAGTGTGTAGACACTGCAGTAACTGAGTGCTTCTCACACTTTTAACAATGTACAGAAATAGATATTATAAGGCAGCATTGTATGCAAGTATGCCCCACTAATATCAAACAGCATTGAAAGGTGGGTGGGTTGTTTTAATTTGAATCACTCTGCACCACACCCTCCTGACACAGGCCCCTGAATTCATAGGCTGCTACACAACCAGAATGTGTAGGTGTACATCTCAGACTGAGAATGATGAAACATATACTACGTAGAGAGAGAAAGAAAATTACTTTAGGACAGGTGCAAAATGGCCTCCTTAAATTATTTCTGAATTGAAATATATAAACAGAAAACATTATGTGAGGAATATGCACATACAAACTCTCTTTTTCAAGAAAGCAAGGACAGCTGTCATCTGAAATTAACTTACTTTTCTAGGGCAAAAAAATCTGATGAATAAATGCTGTTAATGCTACATGCGTAAGAAGATGTCATCTTCAAGAGGGTATGGAACTGCCAATATTGATCCAATATTATTTCTGCTGAATGCTATCAACTCTAAACCACACGGGTCTCCTGATTTTTATTCCTGTTATTGCTACAAATGGAGATGACTCACTTGAACACGAAAATTCACAGTGGTATCTTGGAACTCAACTGAAACTCATCAAATTTGGTACTCAAGACATTCTGACGTGAAAATTTTGCCTTGGTGCTCATCATTTGTTTGGTACTCAAACTAGAATTTGTCAGTGTCGGCTGCCTTGTGTTTCACTACATTATTCCTAATGGGAAAATTTTGTTTGGTACTTATCATTTTTGGTGGTCATCACATTTGCCGGAACCAATTAACAATGAGTACCGAGCTACCACTGTTCCATTTCAAACATGAACTCAACCATTTACTAGTTACAACCTTCTCTGTTAAATATACTCAAGGGGTTCCATTCAGTTCAGTCAAGCTGAGTCCCTATAATTTGTCCGGGGAAACCCTTAAGAATGATCATATTTAAAGGTAAAGATAAAGGTTTCCCCTGTTCAGTTGTGTCCAATTTTAGGGGGCAGTGCTCCTCTCCATTTCTCAGCTGAGGGAGTCTATATTTTCCAAAGACACTTCCATGGTTATGTGGCCAGCATGACTGTACATCAAGATGCACGGAACGCGCTGTTACCTTCATACTGAAGTGGTACTTATTTATCTACTCACATTTTAATCCTTTCAAACTACTAATATTTAACAATTAAAAAACATGAGATGATTTTCAGCATTCTATTATATTTCTTTTTTCAAAAGAGGAAAAAAAGATTGCTGACCGTAAGTGAGAATATAAAGTGGTTTTCCATTGGTATCCATAGTGGTCAAACAAGGAGCTTTGGGAGAAATTGTTCCCCATCGTTGCAGTGCGGCTTCAAGTGAAGGAGGCCAATTCGTAACCACGCCCAGCTGCTCCCCACGCATCGCCAACATCTGAGCTCCTTCTGGCTTTGGTTGGTTGGGATCTGGTTGTTGAACTTACAAATGTGAGAGGGTGTTACTTCATTTAATTCTGTACTAAACTAAAGAGAAAGAAAACTAAACATTTACTTTTGAAAGATCCCCTGAAAAGAAAAGAAATGCTGAATTTGATTTCAGAATGGGGCAGCTTGCTCTGCAGAACTAATTTTGTACACTGTCCACATGTGTTGACATCAAGTCCCAGAATTCACCAATGGAACAGAGTCAAGAATATTGGGTGTTGAAATCCACAAATCTCGAGATACCCATGTTGAAGAAAACTTATAATCCTATGGGTCTATCTGGCCTATTTGAGAAGTTGCAATAAATAATGATTGGATTTTAGAGAACATATTGTTGGCAAGCCCTTTCTCAATCATGTTTCTTCTTCTACTTTAATATTTACAATAACCATGACTTTTTCAATTTGGAGGTCAATTTGTCCCTCAAAGATCCTTCATAGATATCCAGATGTTCAAACTGATAGCCATGTATGAACAATATGGTTAAAGAATGTAGTTTACAAAAAACAATATTGAATAATGCTCTCTTTCCCAACTAATCTAAACAAAGGAAGTGAGTAGCAGTTATTAATTATGTGCAGCATGTCACAGGACAATGAAGTTCTTTGTAGCTACATCATCAAATAGCAACAGCAATATCATTTAAGCTTATATTCTGCCCCATAGTACTCTACAGCATTCTCGTGGGGCGTTACTATGTAAAAGCATAATTTGCATATTGCCCCCAACAATCTTTTTCATTTTACCGGAAGAATGGAAAGCTGAGTCAAATTAAGCCCTGTCAGGATTGAATTCCAGGCTGTGGGGAGAGTTTGCCTGCATTACTCCATTTTAATCATAGCACCACTAGGGCTCCAGAACTAAATATAGAATCCAAGTAAATTTACTGGGGCATTTTTTTTCTGGCACAAGAAATGAGTAATTTTATCACACAAAATACATGCATGGAAGTCAAACTGTTTTACCTTCTAGTAATTCTTCAAAGTCATCCACAAAGAACTCTCGTAATGGTGGACGCTTGGGTCGTTTTAGAGTATTGACCAGTTGCTGGATTTTGGCGGATACTCTGCTGCTTACTGGAACTCCTGCAGGAAAATAAATCATCAAAAGCATTGAAGGGGTGATTATGTCTACCAACTCTAGGTAGAGAACAAAAGCATACCAATCTGAATTCAAGCTTTAAAAATCATATTAAATAATAGTATACAGGAAGCAGCTTGATAGCCCTGTAGAGATACTTTGAAAAATCTCTGTCCAAGCTGGTAAATAACCAGTCACAAGTTGGGAAGAATCCTGTAGTTAAACTTCACTGTGATTAAATAAACAGATGGATGAATGCCCATCCCAAGCAGAATGGCCAGGAGAAGTCCCAACTCTTCAAGAAAAACGTCACTTCAAATAGGCTTAGAACAAGCAAGACTTGTTATGTCAAATTTTAATACTTTACTTCCATGGTTCATTCTTCTGGATACTTCTGGAGCTACCAGTTATCCCACTTGAACCTACACAGATACAAAACACCTCAATCTTACTTTTTCTTGACTTTTCTAGTCTTCAGTCATGCAGAAGTTTAAATTCTTGCTAATTAAGATTTTTTAAACATCAATTAATTAATGCCTTTTTCCTGTACATATTAATGAACAGAAATACCTCTGCTACACTATCTATCTGGCCAAACTTTCCTTTCTGGAGTCTATGCCTACCTTCTTCCCTTTTACTAGACATACCATCACCAGTTTCCATAAGTTCAGCATTTCCATATTTTGGAGCCGCTCTTGATGTTGAACCTTGTGGTCTTTCTACTTGTATTGAGTGTTCGGAGGTGTAAGTGGTAACATCTGGAGGGGCAGAATGATTTTCTGAAAAAAAGGAAAAAAGTTAAAGTCTCCATTTAATTTATTCAGGAATTTTTGAATAGTATTTTGGGACTGTACAATTCCTTCCATGAAAGCCACCAATTTAAAAATAATCCCTTTGATTCAATTTTATAATTGATGAGCTTTGATTCCACTAATCCACAAAACTTTATTTTGAAAAAAGGTAAAGGTTTTCCCTGCCAAGTCGTGTTTGACTCTAGGGGGTGGTGCTTCTCTCCCGTTTTCCAGCTGAAGAAGCCAGCATTGTCTGAAGATGCTGTGGTCCGTGGTCACATGAGTGGCACGACTATACACCAAGGCAAATGGAACACTCACAATTCTTATTTTCCCGTTCTGAAAACTAGCACTTAAGATCAGCCACATGCTGTATGCTTAAGTACACATAGTTAAAAGGGTTTAAGGGTTTCCCATGTCCAGTCATGACCAACTCAAGGGAGCGGAGGTCATCTCCAATTCTCTGTCTGTGTTGTCTGAGAGAGTCTTTCACCATCATGTAGCCAGCAGGAAAATAAGGAACAGAGTAAACTTTCCCACTGAAGTGGTGCCTGTCGTCCCCCCCCCCATGTTTTATTTATTTTATTTATATAACATATGAAAATTCAATTTCCATCAAACAGTGGGTTGTCTGGGTACAATTGTTTTTAGGCAATCATAATCAAAATGTTTACAATAGTATTCATCACAATAACATTAATACTATAATAATAATAATATTTAACTTATCTACTTTAACAAATCTCCGTTTTGGGTCTTGAACACGGTGGCCAGCTTTCCAGACAAGCTTAGTATCTTAACCGTTGTGCCGCCCAAGTATATATATGTGAAAACAAATATAAATCACTGGAGGTTATTTCCACGTAGATATGGAAAGAGCTCCATGCTAAGCTGAGCTATTTTTAGAGTTTGTGTTTTTTTAAATAACATGAAGCACTGGGTCAATATGAAATTCTTGTTAAAATTATCCAAAAGGTGAGTGGCCCAAGGCTGCAGGGGATGGGACCGGTGGTGTCAGTTATCATTTGAGAATGCCACCAAGTTTCCGGTAGTGAGACCTTGCTTCTGAAACTGCTGTTTCCGGCTGCGTAACAACCTGAGTGCAGAGGCCACTCCTGATCCAGGAAAGTCTGCCAGGGATGCACAACCTGAAGCTGTGCAAAGGTTCTCTTAGCCACGACTGCCATCTGTTCTTTTGAGCAGGATTTGCGAGTCTAAAAGAACCCCAAAGCTGTGGACTGGGTCCACGGTTGCACTCAGAGTCATTCAGTCTTACGAGGGTTCAGCCAAAGCCTGTTGTCCCCCATCCAAGCCGCTAGGCACTATGAAAGGGCAGCAGTAAGATCACTAGGGATGGAGATACAAAGTTGAGTATCATCAGATACTATATCATCAGAATTATGATGCATGCTATTTTCTGTATGATGATCCATCTCACCCAGCTTCATGTAGATGTTAAAAAGGAGTGGAGAGAGCCAAGCCCTATGGCATGCCACTGATCTCTCTTTCCCTATCAACACCGATTGGGTAACACCGGCTTTGGGTAAAAGGGCCAAACTGTGCCACCCAGCCACAGGCCCTATAGCCGACCCCAAAAATATCATGGTTGATGGTACTAAAGGCTGCTGAGAGGTCAAGGAGAGCAAGGATGGATGCACACCATCATCCTGCCATTGCCATAGATCATCCACAAGGGGAACCAATATGATTTCTGTCAATTACACCAATGCAGTTTGCCATTCAATCTTGTGAGGTTGTGACCAACTGAAGGGGGTCGTGTTCATGTCGGATTCTCAATTAAGGGAGGCTGCATTGTTTGAGAAACGCTTCCATCATCATGTAGCCAGCATGAAAATAAAGAACCCAGTAAACGTTTCTACTGAAGTGGTACCTATTTAGCTGCTCACACTTGTATGCTTCCAAACTGCTAGGTTGGCAAGAGCTGGGGCGAGTAATAGGACCCCACCCAACTGCATGGCGATTGAGTCTCTGTAACAGTCATCTTTTTCTAGCAGAGAAGCCTATCATCTTAACCACCCAAGTACACGTAAGTGGGAACAAATATAAATCACTGGAGGTTATTTCCACATGGATGCAGAAAGAACTAAGCTCTGTACTGTACTCTACAGCCATTTTTAGAGTTTGTGTTTTTTAAAATGGCATTAAGCACTGGATCAATACGAAAATCTTGTTAAAATTATCCATAAGGTGAGTGGCCCATCATAAATTGATTAGAAACATAGCAATTTGCTACTTCTCCATTTCCAGACACAGTTCCTACATCCGTTCTTCTCCACTATACATCTTCCATTTGAAGAAGCAACTCTGAATCAATAGCCAGCATTCTGACATCAGCAGACAATTCTCAATTCAATCTTTCCTTTCACAGCTTTCTGTACAGTAGCTCAACATGTTTTTGACATTTATTTTTGTTCTTGGGCCACTCTTTAATTTGTACTGTTGTACCAATTTTACACACTCCTCCTTGTAAAAATCACACATTATAGTGAAGAGAAGTTATTGTGCAGGAAAGTAACCAATCTCAGGCTTTAACGAATTTTCTGTTCAAAAGCTTCAGCGATCAGAAGCATCATCTTTCAAGAAGAGCTTGGTGTTATGCACCAACACCAAGCTGAAACCATTAAGAATAATTGTTACTGAGCTTAATCAAGGAGCAGCTTTTGTAAATGGAATATCTATTTTGTCATCTGAAGCTTTAAGATGACAAGCACTCAAAGTAGTAAAATTGTTACATGAAAACCATCTCGGGGGTAACCTAATCACAGCAAGCTCTTCGTTTACCAGCATTGCTGATGGCACAGAAAACCACCTGAGAGAAGCCTAGTGGGAAAGGAGAAAGCCTTCGCTCTCAAAAGTAGTTAATCGTTTCTGCAATTGATTTTTCTTCTAAGCCACCTTAAGGAGAAGCAGAAATAAATTTCAAAGGACGTTTGATAGATATAACAGGGTTAAGCAACAGCCACCTACTCTTTGCAATTCTTTCTGGTTCATCTACATAAACAGAGAACACACTAGAAGGAAATGGGATTTTGCAACTTGGCAAAACTGTAGGTGGACTACAAGAGGATCTGTTACATTAGGAAGAAGCTTCCAGGTTTGTGGGAGAATCACTTTTTCTTGCTATTTAGCTTGCTTGACACAAAGTTCAGTGTCTGCCAAGAAAGATAACCTTCTTTTGAAGGTTGTGGTATCTAGTACTCACCTTTATCAATTTCCAAGCAAAAATTGCACATAAAGGGGTAAGATATCTTTAAAAAGGCACTGAGATAAATGATACACTATCTTCCTGATAAAATATAAATCTTTTTAATACTGATTTCCTGGACTAGAATCCTTTCAATCCAGTTTAAGAAGTAATCTACTTCATGCTAAAAAAAACTTCAGAGAGGTCAGAAAACCTACTTGAAATTCAAACTGGGAAATTCAAAAAGTAGTACCGATCAGCAGCAGTTATGCTTTGCATCATATAAAGGTGCATTTAGTTTCAGGACACACCCAGAATAAAGTTTTTACTTCATTTTTCAAATACTATTTATAGTATAAATGGGAATATAGATGGGAGCCAAAGGGAAAGTTGTTGCAGAAAACGCCACCACTGCTTAAGACCGCTGGCATGATCCTGCTGTCTCAGCTCATGCCCAGACCCTAGACAGCAGTCCTGGAGGATTGGACTTTCAGTTGCTGCTGCTGAACACCAGGTTGGTGAATCATAAGGCCTTCTTATTTGGATTCATATTAGGGAGGAACAAGCTGATCTGGCATGCATTACTGAGACCTGGTGACCCAAGAGGTCGAAGTTCCCCTCTTGGTGCGTTTAGGGTTTGGCATAACCAAGCTGCACAGGAAAGGAGGATTGGTGGCAGTTATGTTCAAAAATCTCTTTTGGCCTTCAGGTGCCATGCTATCAAGTTTCCGGTAGTGAGACCTTGCTTCTGAAACTGCTGTTTCCGGCTGCGTAACAACCTGAGTGCAGAGGCCACTCCTGATCCAGGAAAGTCTGCCAGGGATGCACAACCTGAAGCTGTGCAAAGGTTCTCTTAGCCATGACTGCCATCTGCTCTTTTGAGCAGGATTTGCAAGTCTAAAAGAACCCCAAAGCTGTGGACTGGGTCCATGGTTGCACTCAGAGTCATTCAGTCTTACGAGGGTTCAGCCAAAGCCTGTTGTCCCCTGACCAAGCCGCTAGGCACTATGAAAGGGCAGCAGTGAGATCACTAGGGATGGAGATACAAAGTTGAGTATCATCAGATACTATATCATCAGAATTATGATGCATGCTATTTTCTGTATGATGATCCATCTCACCCAGCTTCATGTATATGTTAAAAATGAGTGGAGAG
>QLTV01001821.1:340229-369367 GCA_003457575.1 Thermophis baileyi
ATGCCCTCACACCTGAATTGTGCACTAGCTGAAGCTTCCAGATATCCTTGAGGATGGCCCGTGTAGAGCGCATTGAAGTAGTCCAAGCATCGGATGACCAGGGTGTGGTCTGAGCGCAGGGAATCCTATCCAGGAAAGGGCAAAACTGCCACACAACATGAAGTTGTGCAAAGGCTTTCTGGACCATGACTGCACCTGCTCAGCAAGCAATCTGAGAAATCTGAGATCGTGCATCAAGTCGCTCTTGATCTTACCAGGGTTCAGTTTTTTGTCCCCTATCCAGATCTCCACAACCTCCAGGCAAAAAGGAGCGGATGTGGACTGAACCTCCCGTTCCCTATACTCATTAGGACTGGCCTTGGAGAAAGGAGTCGAACCCACACAAGACCGTCCTGTCCAGCCCAAATTCAACAGATGGCCCCAAAGGATACCATGGCTGATGGTGTCAAAAGCCACTGAAATGTCAAGGGGAGCGAGGATGGATGTACACCATCATCCTGTCCTTGCCATCAATCATCCACAAGGGGAACCAGTGCTGTTTCTGTCCCATTACTGGACCTGAAACCTGTCTGTAAGAAATCCATTTCATCCAGGATCTTCTAAAATTGTAAAATATTTCACCTTGTATATAGACTGGACAGACGTTGTCCAGATAGGTGGGATCCAGTGTTATTTATTTAAGGAGGGGGCAAACCAAATTCTCCTTAAAAGGGTCTGGGAATATGCCCTCCTGCAGCGAGAAGTGGGTCTCATTTCTGCCTGGACCCAACTTCTAGTCATTGTCCTGGAAGCTTTCACTAGCCAGGAGGGACAAGGATCTAATTGGTAGATGGTGGCACTGACATTGTTGAGAACGAAATCCAACAGGATCGAGCTGTTCCCAGATGACCAAGCAAGTCCTTTCCCCAGGCATTTTAAATGGACCTCTACCGGGCATGGGTTCCAACTAGAATGAATCCGAGTGATTTCTCCATTAGGTATTGAAAAAATTCCTCTGCATGGCCCTGAAGATGATCACCAAAGTCCTTCTGTCCAGGAAGGGACATAGTGGTTCAGAACAAGGTTGCTGGGTGACACTGCAGATACCATAAAGGCAGAGAAATAATGCTGTTTTGCCATTCTTGCCACCCTGAGAAAGGCTGTAAGTCATGTCCAGTCAGAGTCATCCCTTATTTTCTTCCAACACTGTCCCAAGTATTTATTAACCCTTTTTAGAACTCATAATTCCTCTATGAATGACAGGAACTATCAGGAATGATGGCTCAAGAGAGTCTGCACAGGCACAATCCTGTGCAAAGCCTTGGCCACTCTTTGATTCCAGGTAGTTACAAGGCTTCAACAGGGCCATGCAGCAAAGCCCCTGTGATATCTCCCACTTCCATCTGGAACCCATTTGGGTCCATTAGTCTCTGGGGGGTGGAACACTCCCTGTGGAAAGGGGTGAGATAGGAGAGTCTCAAGGATATCGGGGCATAATCTATCCTGAGTCAGGCCTGTGATTATCTGAGATAGGTCCATGGTCATGAATCTGTGCAGCTTCCGAGGTCGAATCCAGAAATGGCAGATTGAAGTCTCCCAGAACTGTATACACTGGCAATGATCTCAAGTGATCTTATGAGCCCAGATTCAGAAACAAGGTCTCACAATCAGAAACTTGGGAAGCAAGATCCTTAAAGGCCATTGAGGATGCCTTCCCCTGTAAGGACCTGTCCTCTGGGCTCTGGCTCTCATAGCATCCCATGCCCATCATTCCTGTAATGTGTTGTCCTGCCACCTGTCCCCCAAGGTGATTGTCCTTCTCTGCCCTGGTCTCTCTCCTCATAGAGCCAAAGGCTCTGGTATCCTCCTCCAGCCATTCTTATTCTTCTCCCAGGCATCCTGGGGAAGACAGATGAGGGAGGAAGCCCCACAGAGTGCTATAGCTCAAGCTGTCAGCACCAAGGTCTCCCTCCTCCTGTTAACCCCCAACATTCACATTGTCCTCTGCCTTGGACTGGTTCTTCTCACTGGCCCACCAGGTGCAGAACAAACTCGAGGAGGAAGGGGCTATAGACCTCCACTCTAGCCATACTAGCCAGTTCTAGGCTCTCCTCCTAGGAGCAAGGTCTCAGGGGCTTCAAGGCCCTAATTCGTAATCCTTCTTTAAAAAATTATTTAAGATGACTTGAGAGGGATCTCTTCTTTTCCTGCAGCTCTTCCTTGGAAGAGAATGAAGAGAGTGGGAGTGGTGTCCAATTCTGGACTCATGTTTCACTACAACTACCGTGTGCCTCTGATAGGAAATGATGGAATAAACCAATCCATGACCAACTTTCACCAGTAGCTATGAAGTAGTTTTGAGCATTTTCATAGCATCTATTCTTTTTTTTTTTCCTTAACTTATCATCACACGGATAAACACTCTTACACAACAGGAAGAATATTCTAAGATGAAAGTTGTTCATTGGCACTTGTTCACCTTAACATTGGGGCTACACAAGAATGTGCATGAGAATAAATTTACTTCGCACACTGCTGCGGTTATTAAAATGCTACATGTTATACACATAGGAAAACAGAGATCTAAATCTATAGATGTTCGGATAGACTAAAACTATAGATTCTGGGTATGCTTTACAAAAGCATAACCACATACAACTACATTTTAAAGAAAGAATTAGTAGCCCCCAACCATGCTGAGAAAAGCATTCTCCACTGGAAGAGCTCAGAAGCTCCATTAAGGAAAATTAAGTTGTTTCAGAAGAAAAATGACTCTGATCAACATGTGTTGGAAGTAAATATAGGAACAGTAACAGCTGCATAACTTCAAAATCCCTGATCCCTCAGAAGATTATTAATTTGTTTTGCCCCACCGTCCTGTCCCTTTTAGTAAATTCACACCATGAGCCTCCAAGTTCAACAGCTGTTCTCCAACAAAAAGTCAACAATGGATCTGCTACTGCTTCAAAACTGGCCACTGTTGTCAAATAATATAACTTAAAATCACATACTAGAATTACAATTTTGATACTCTTTGGCTACACAGCAGTCTGTCCTTTCATTTTGACTCTAATCAATGGCACTAGTGAAATGATGTTAAATAACCACATCCAAAATGGATGCTATCCAGACTGATTGATTTACAAGAGCAGTATGGCTTTTCATTATGCCAAATGATGGTGCACAATATATATATGCCACCATTTGGCACATATATACATATACACATGCATATCCATATACATGCAATTAAAGATTTTTAACTAAACCTAAGCCAATAATATGTTTTCACGCTGGGAGTTGTGTTCTCTGCCCCAATATTTTACATATGTGCCATGGGCACTTTCAGAGACATTCTAGTATAAATTCAAAATACAGCATCAGCCAAGTACAGTTCCCTAAGGGCAATTAATATGTTGCACTTTAAGGCTACATTATAAACATATTTTAATTTCAATATGTTGTTACTAAATTGATTCATAGACCTGTAATAGTTCATATAACAGAACATAATTTAACTTAGTGTCTAATTTAACTTAGTATCTAAGTTACAGGCTACAGTCAGAATGCCTTAACCACAATTTGTATCCAAAGCTTGATTCTCAGGAGCTTATTTTTGTATGACACCTGAACTTGGGATAAGGGCAAGGTTTTGGTGAAACGGCCATAAGGTCTCCAGGGAAAGAGGTGTGGCTGCAAATTAACAGCCCTTCAGAAGGGTCAGCTTTATTGTGTCTCTACAGTGGCTGCAGCTTCCCTAGACTATCTGGCAACGGTCTCGTCCTTTAATATAATGAACAAAGCAGGAAGCATCAGCTGCCAGCAACTGCAAAAGTGGCTAAGATCCATGCCGCACAGCTGGATACAGAAACCACAATCCAGTAAATCTTCCAGTACGACTTACTATCTTGTGGGTCAAGTTATTTCAATTCCTAGTTTAGTGAAGAAATATAAAAAGACCCCAACTGCAGAGGCAGTTGGAAATTTTGGTTTGAAAATAAAAACTCTAACGGGGTGGGGGTGGGGCAGTTGAGTTACATGAAAAGCAAATTATACATGAAATTGTGAATATTTTCCTATTTTCTTTGGTCTGATGAAAAAATTCAGGAGAAAAGCTACATTCTCTCTAGAAGCTCACTTTGAGAGTAGAGCTCTTAAAAAAAAAAAAAAAAAGTAGACCAGTCTTCTCCAACCTATATACCATTTAGACATGTGGGCTTCACCTCTTTTATTCTAAGAAGTGGCTGAGTCTATACATTTGGGATTAATCTGGATAGGGAAAACGACAGTCTTCATTCACTCAGGCATGCTGAATCTCAAAATACTACAATTTTCCTAATTCCAGTTCTGTTCAGATATGAATATTGAAAATCAGGACATCTAAAAGGCACCTTGTTAAGTAATTAAATCCAGAATGAATAACCCTGCTCCTTCACAAAGCCCAAGGACAACCTTAGGCTAATTACATGTTTCCCTGTGACACAGGTTTTGTGTATATGAGAAATGTGTGCATTACTCTGTCCTTTCTCAAAGAAATGTTGGATAATGGTAATCTAATAAAACGAATAACACATGGATATTAACCTGTGTCCAATGGTGCACATGTTCTACAATTTATTCTAGAAGCCTAAGTAATAAATAATTTTATTAGTGTTAAATAAAATGGCTTAGTCTCGTATGACAAAAGTTTTGAACTTCAATAAAGATTGTTAAACATTTTGCCGTTTTGAAAAGGACAACTTTTTGAGTCAACTAAAATGTATGCTGTATCTTGCCAATTCAGATTATACTTTGAAATTCTGGACAGAATACTCTATAATTAGATTTTCCTTATTAAAAAAAAAAGCACTGCTATGGACTGGAATTTCCTCCTTTTGATTCTAGCTGCAAAACGAAGAGTTCTTCTTAATCCAAATTTAGCTCTTTTAATATAACCAGCTCATTAATACAAACATTAGCTTTGAACAGTAAGAATTTTCTTCTGCAAACATTGCCATTTTCTGTATTTTACTTTCAATGTCTATCAATTACCAAAGAATCACCACCTTCATTAAAATAATGATCATTAGTTGGTGTCCCTTTTCTTAACTAAATCACATTTTCCTCTAAGCTATCGGCAATATACTGTATACCAATTCCATCATGATTTCTAACATCCAGATCAATATCTGTAAATTGGGTGTCACTCAGAATTAATTGCTATGCTAGTGGAAGGCAAGTTGTAGAGCAAAAATGGGGTAATATGATAAAAAAATACATTTATAGGAAGCTGCAATACTGCAATACTGCATTCTGAAGTTATGTGAACTGTAGAAAATAGAAAACCAAAATTAAAAGGATATTTCTGGGTTTATTTGCTTGCTTACCCATGAATTTCTAAAGACTGGGTTCTTCTAAGCAATGGTCTGCTTAATAATGCAGTGTAATTGGGCACATTCACACATAGCCACAAGCTATGGCTTATTTATCACAATGAGTGGGTTCATACTCCACATTAACCAAAAATCAAGTTACACTGTAACTTAAGAGTAATGTGAAAACCAAGCCATAAAGTAATTAGAACTCCTGTATTCTTATAATATACCACTAAACTTAATGTTATAAATCTTAACATTTAGCAATGCCTTTGTTTTAAAGTTTAAAGGTTTCCTCTGTCCAGTTGTGACCAATTCAAGGAGGTGGTGTTCATCTCGGATTCTCAGTGGAGGGAGCCTGTATTGTTTGAGATGTTTCCATCATCCTGCGGCCAGCATGAAAATATGGAACGTAGTAATCGTTCCCACCAAAGCAATACCCATTTATCTACTTGCATTTGCATGCCTTCAAACTGCTAGGTTGGCAGGATCTGGTGCAAGTAACAGGAGCTCATCCCATGGCATGAGGCTTGAGTGTCAAACCTGGACTGTTGGCTTTCCAGTTGACCAGCTCAAGTGTCTTAACCACTGGGCCATTGAGCCACCTGCCTTTGTTTTACAAAAATAAAAACCTACAGGATCACAGCAATGCTTTCTTTCTGATAAATTATGCACTCAAGTTGATGTAACTGTTTGTTTCTGAACAAATACTGAATAGTTACTGAATAGTTCTCTCTGTAGTTCATGAAGAATTTAACAGTGACCAAAAGAAAGATGGTGGAAGGGGCTTCCCCAATTTAATAAAGGTTCAGGGATGAATAACCACATGCTATAATTGTAATTTAGGAATTTCCTTGAAAAAATGTATTGAATTTAAATGGTATTTATGGAAGACATAGCTTAACTCAGGGGAAAATCCCAGAGAATGATAGTTCACAATTTCTTCACTAAGTCAAACAAAACCTCTAATGTCTATTATCAAACAGAGTCTAATAATACTTGTCTTTTCACTTCTATCTTCAATGAGCTTGCTCGTAGTTCTTTAGTGTGAGTGCTTCTTCCTTATAATGATCCTTTAGCAAGCCACTGACTTCCACCTCAACTTCTAATTTACCAATAAGGGATTGGCAGGTAACAAGTAATCTGTTATAAGTGCTTTTCCTCACTTGAAAGGTGCTCCAATATTAAAGTTGTCATCAGTAGCAGCAAAAAGACAAGCTATATCTGCTCAGGCTTTGAGCATCTCTTAGGATGGGTGCACCACAATGCAAGAAAGAAACATGACGTTAAAGGTCTCGATAACCTTGCACAAAATTATTGGCACTCCAGGCCCTGTTCATATTTCACATTATGGTCTCCACTCAACCTCCCAAGACTTCCTGTTGGGGATAATATATTATCTGAAGAAGTGAACAATATTTCACATGGGGTTTAGAAGGTTAGATTCCCCTTGTGTTCAGTTTGGAAGTTTCCTCTTCGCAGTCAGAGGTGGCGAGTGCTTTCTTTTAAACATTCATATTGATCACAATTAGTACTTTCAAAATGCAATGACTTGTTATAATGAGGCACTTCCCACTGGCAGGGTAACCTATAAAATGTATTTCTTTAATGGAAACATGAACATTTGCACATTTTTGTCATTAATAGTACATTGTTATTCCTGATTAATGTTGTGGAGACAACACATTGATGTCTTATTTTACTTTAAAGCATGAATGAAGCAGTAATTATCCATGCATTACTGACTGGTTGGTTTTCCTCAAACTCCTATTTCGCAAGCAGTAATACAGTCAACATGAGTTTACACTCCCTTAATATTATTAGCAATCCATACTTTGAGAACAAGAGGTTTATTCTGTTTAAAGGGTTCTTATTTCAGTTTGTGCAATTGTGTTCTCTTCCAGCATAGGCAAACTGATTTACTCATAAGCCTTCCATCATGCCATCAAACTGAGAAGGTCCTCTCTAAATATCTAGTTATGATCCAATTAAGAAATGTAAAAACTAGTTGGCTTTAATCTGTCATGCTAACTCATAATTCTCTTTAGTTGCAAATTTTCAAACTTTAGGAATATATGCCTTGTAAATTAGAATTATAGCTTGTTATGTTTTTTTAACTCATGATTAGAACATTTAATAATTTCATGCCTTTGATAGAACATGTACTCTCCCTAAACAAACATGCCATTAAATATTTGATTTATCCAGTTTTGTATTATTAAAAAATCTTTAATTTTGCATGATAAAGTTTTGCCTTAAGAAAGGAACTCTTCCACTCATTGCTGGCTTTTTTGAAAGAACATGACCTTCAATTAATAGTATCAGAGAACTATTGTTTTAAAAGGTGGGTGGGGGAGGAAACAAAGAATTTCTGGTCTGAATGGTGTTCCAAAGTTAAAGGAAAGGGAGACAACCTTAAAAAAAGAGAATATTTTAACACATCTGGCACTGATGTACGTCTGCTGAGTGTCCTTGAAAAGGCATTTTTGAATGTTTCTCCCAGAGTGGGATGTTTTTCCTTCAAAATTACATTGCATTTTGAAATATTTGTGAAATAATACCTATAAATACAATTAATTAACAGATAAGAACTGTATGTAAAAAAAAGGGGGGTCCA
Source organism: Thermophis baileyi (assembly GCA_003457575.1). NCBI lineage: Eukaryota > Metazoa > Chordata > Lepidosauria > Squamata > Dipsadidae > Thermophis > Thermophis baileyi. Next base: position 348,180 of record QLTV01001821.1, read on the forward strand.
TACATACCTATATGAGTTTGTGACATAACATCAGCTAGCCTATGCGCAGCCCCACTGCCACCACTTTGGGTTGAGGATGAAGAAGTGGTAGATGTGGTTGAGCCATGGATGGCTTGGCTGATCCAGTGCTCCATATTTATACTCCCTTGGCTTGAGGTTGGTGTTCCCTGGGAATCGCCCTGCACGGAACCTTCATCTTCAGAGCCAGAGGAGGTATCTAGCATGACAGACAAATGCATGACAGATAATCTAGCGCTAAGATTTTATGTTGCAGTATTCAGACATTGACCCAAAGCCAAAGAGTTCAGTTCAAATTGCAGTGGTGTCCAAGAAATTTGCAAAACAATTCAGGCACCATTTTCTGTTGAGTTAGGGGTTTAAGTAGTTGGCATAACTTCAAATATATTGATGTAGCCATGCAAGAAAACTGAGTCATTACTATAATTTTCTCCAACCTGGTGTTCTCTAGATATCTTGATTTAGAAGTTATATCAAAAACAGGTAATGTTGTTTGTACTATTCACAATTTAGTCAGAATCACTGCTTTATTCTAAAAGCATTTCCATTCCCAAAGTAGCAATTCTCTAACATTAGTAACAGCATGCAATAAACACCAGATGCTATAAAAGCTACAGCACAAGAATATCTGGTTTGACCACAGTGGGAACTCAAAATCTTGAACTAAATGCACTTTGTTTAATATGGCAGAATTAAGTGAGTAACACAGAGCAACAGAAACAACACTCTACAAAAATCTCTTCATATTCCTTATGGTTATTTCAGAGAACATCTCAAAATACTTGCAAAGTGAGAGGAAATGGGCCTAGAATAGGGAGACAATATGTGTCAACTTCAGTGAAGGAATGGAGAAAATCCATATCTTGCATCCATTTTTGTAGCCCTCAGAACTCATCAGATCACCATGCAACAATGAGGAGATGTGATGTCAGTTTTTGTTTTAATGAAATGAAAAGCATAATAAACTTCCAATAACTTGTAAAGCTATTTTACTTTTTAAAGAATTCTAACCTACCTAAGTACCTTGGAAATTGGCTAAAAACACAAAGACTCCCTGCTGCAAAATGGTTTCCTGTCTCTGGCCGGATGAAGTATGCAAATCCATCCATCCTGCCATAATGCTATTGGCAAACAAGGTCTGTGGTTTGCTCAACAAATCATGATTTTAAAATACCACATTAGTATTCTCTATGCAATTACATCTACCTATCAAGAAATCTGGTCCAAAATTATGAACTGCAATAGAGAAGATATTCCCAAGCTACTGAATTGTAACCTAAGCAATCTCTCTCTCTCTCTTTTCTTTCTTTCTTTCTTTCTTTCTTTCTTTCTTTCTTTCTTTCTTCCTTCTTTCTTTCTTTCTTCTTTTAACTCTTATTCAATTTTTCCTTGGAAAGTTAGAGAAAAATCAGTGTTCTTTCTGTAGTGTGTAGGAAGAGAGATCCATGTCTAATTGTGCAGGAAGCCAGGATGCTCTTTCTTTCCTAAGATTTTTATGTAACAGTCTGTCCTACTATAATCAGTTGAGACTTGCTGCTCAAGAAAAGTCTTTAATAACATAATATTAGATGCAACAAATGTGAAAAAAGAGATGGATCAGACAGTTTTATTGTAACCAATACATGGCGGGATTCTTACTTTACATATTCATCCACACCTATTTACTGTTATAAGTGCTCAAATCTGAAATCCAATCATAACACCTTCAGTACAGGTCTTTACCTGGAGGGGTATAGGCATCCATTGATGTTTGCACCACCAGTGAACGTCTCTTGGATGGCATAGGTACTGCCATCTTCCGTTCTTTATGTTTTGCAAGAGCTGCCTGGACTGCTTCTGTGTGGACATCTAGAATCAAAAACCTAAATATCAGCTTGGAACTCCAACAAGAGGTCATAAACACAGGTAGTTTCTAGGAGAGAATTAATGTTGTAAATTCCTTAGAGACACGGAATCAATTCTGCAGAAATTTTCCTGGTGAAAAAGCAGCAAGCTATGCTCTCCAGTCAAGCCAAGCACAACTCTACATTAAAACTCTACATTATTCTAGAAGACAAAAGCTGAAGCCCAAAATACAATGCCTTGGAAATACATTCCATTAGTAACAATAGGAAAAAATAGTTATTTTAGGGCAACCATTTCCGCAGGATCTGCATTTGGATTATTCCAGCTAATTAAAAACTTTTTTAGTCTTAATACAATTTGCTGTTTGGGATATTCTCTAGGTTGCTTTTAATTCTTAATACTTTAGGACGGTCTATATTAGTATATGACTAAACAAATGATGAGGAAAGTCAACATAACATGGCAGAACACAGAAATAATTTCAATATTGTAGGTTCATCTAAAGAACATTATTATGTAGGTTTTTCTTTTGATGTTTTCCAATTCCCATGATCCCCACCCAACTATGCACCATTGTTTAAACATGACTATTGTTTTCAAAAACTTTGAGACTGTATATAGTTTAGACTTAACTTTTTTTTAATGAAAGTTCTATCAAGATTTATTATAGCATAAAATACAATGAAGATTTTAAAAAAGGAGAGTAAAAAAGGTGTTGACTTCCGAAAAAAAATTCTAATACATTTATAACTTCAACTTTCTGCATTACCTATAATTATTACAAGCCACACAAGGCACTATCCACACAATTATTAAGCTTCAAACTAAATTCTAAGAATTTTTTTTCTATTTCAAGTTTAAAAAACAGAAGCAATATCCCAATAGATACAAGACCAAATAAAATATCTTCGTTAAAAACAGTTTACATTGCAATCTTAACTAAATTTATTCCCCCCCCCCCCGTTGTGGGAAATGATAATATATTTCTATTTACACTTCTTAATCTTTCTAAACTATCATCATCCACACTAACAAAAATCATATTCTTTCAAATGCTTTAACCTTAAAGGGAAACTCTGTTATATTCATTTTAATATTCTAAACATTTCTTTAAAAATTTCATCTTTATAACCAATACCAATTAATTATAATACATCATTTTTAACTTCCTTTTCACATACATATACATACATACATACATACACACACTTTCAATATTTTGCAAACTATAAGAATTACTTGAGCATTATACATATAAAAATAAAGAAAAATGGAAAGTCAAAATCTTCTCTTTCCCTCGTCCTCTTGAACATAAATACTTTCCAAATTTAATTTCAAAATATTTTACAGCTTTAAACAATAACTTATTCATCCCATTTTCAAACCCACTTTATAAAACAATGCATTGGAACTTTCTTTTAATTACATATGTCAAACCAATAGAAAATCCATCCTAACTCCAAAAAATTTACAAAGTTTAAGTCACTCCCTCCACCTTGCCCTCATAAAACAAAACCTTTTTCTACATAAGTTTAGATTACACTTCTTAAGTTTAGACTTAATTTTTGACCAAAGCAGAATTTTTTAACTGCCTGCATTAGATTGGTTTGCTATTCTTTATTCATAATTCTTTTTTTCCATTATTAGATTGAAATTAAAGATGAGTTTTTCCCCAAACTGAATGTATGTCATGTATTGAAGGCATGAAGTTTGCCAGCACTGTCATGCTAGTTTGTATTATATATCTTAGATTTACTTCCCACTCAATACAAATCAAAAAGACTAAGTATACAAAGCATGGTGTTCCACCTTTAAGGCTTTTTTGCAAAAGCACCAAGACAAACAATAGAAGGATATCAGAAAAGACCCACCTGTGCTATAGAATTTTGCATGGAATGTATTCATGTGTGAAATTAATGGACATTCTGAGAAAGATGTGTGTTTGTGTGTGAAGGAAAGGAAAAGAAAAGAAAAAAAGAGAAGAAAAGAAAAAAGGAAGGAAGAAAGAAAAACAATATCATTTTATAACCTGCTTTTTTATTGATTTTATACTGTACACACAAAATTGTTCTATATTTTAGAAGCATAAACATTTACCTGTCCTAATGGATGCTGCCATCAGCCTCCTTGGGTGCCTTATGAATGTGAAGGATGAATCTGGACTCTGTCTGGAAATCCCTGTAGGGCTGTCTGTGTCTGGCTGGCAATGGACTCCAGACTCCAGCTGTAGTCTGCTTTAAGTAGTAGAGGAGTAGGAGTCTTGCACAGCAAGCTTGAGAGCAGTCCAAGGAGAAGAGCATGTGAAGGAGTGGATGGATAATTATTGGGCAGCAACCTTCCCAGTGGGGGTGGGGGGAAAGAGGGAGGGCTCAAGCAGTGAACTTGCGTATGCAAGAAGACAAGGCTTGACCACCTCCCCAATGCCTTGAGCCTTATCTAGTCTGAGGAATAACTGATATGGAATAGTAGTGAAGGACACAACTGAGGTGAAACAAAATGGATTGCAAAGAAACATTAGATTAAATTGAATATTCAAGGGAAAAAAAAGAATAATAGAGGAATTATGAGAGGGAAGTAGAAGAAAGTATTTATAGTAGAATCATTATAGTGGTTGAAGGGATGGAACAGGACAGGGACTGAAAAGAAGAAGAAACCCAGGTTAGTTAAGGAGAAGGTGTCAAAGTGCCAAAAATGAGGAATGGGAAGGCTGGCTGGCTGGCTGAACATCTCCTTTTCTGCATAAGAGGCAAAAAGAGATGCTGTTCTCTTGGGGTGGAAGAAGACAGGAACAGGAGCTCTAGGAACCAAAAAGAGAATAAATCTAAGAGTGGGACACTTGGAGATGGGAGTAAAAGCTAGAAGCTAGCTTCCTTCTTCTAGAAGTTACTCTACTAAAAGTAGATTTGGAGGGTTAGAGATGAGACAAGTGGATGTAAAAAGTCTACACAGACATAGGGTTAGAGTTGGACATAGCAAAGAGTCCACCTTTGGGCCTATTCCAAAGCATCAGGAGTGGTGGAGCCAATAAGCACCACTCTGTACTTATTGCATCTGGAGAATGCAGGCCAGCATGTTTAGTGACCAAATCCTCTTGATGTTTCAGAATATTTGTGAGCAATTAACTAAGCATTTTCAGGTCAAAATTGCTCATTTTATCTCCAGATTGGATGTCAGACAGATAGAATTTCAAGAGATGACAAGGTAGCATCCTCCTGTGATCACCATCTGGATTCCTTCAAGCTTATAATGCCTAAGGAAAGTGATAGGATTGTCGGTGGGATGAACTCCACCACTTGCAGATTAGAACTTTGTCTCTCTTAACTAATAAAAGCATCCAAAAACCGCATAACAGCATGGATGTGGAGATGGTCAGTACACTCTTAGTGGAATCAAGGAGTAATACCTCTGGATTTAAAGGAGAGGGTGTCAAAGCCATTTCTGGATCCAGCCATCCTAAGGTATTATAAGACAATCCTCACCATCATTTCTTGCTAAGGCAATAGAAAATGTTTGTTTTTATAAACATCCCATTTCTCTCAAAGAGACCCTGGCAGTATATACAAAATTAAAATGTTAGAGTTAAAATTTAGAGTTGAAAATTTTTAAAAGATTATAATATTTATTAATGAGGCAAGTGTAATTAACCCTGTTGAAAATTGGTTGACAACGGCAAAGGGAGCGCTCTCATGGCACGCACCAACCTCATGACTGTTTGTTTCTTGGGCATCCCCACGCCAGGTGGCAAAGCCATGTATTGGAAATCAGAAGAGTGGGGGCCCACCTCGCCTCCAGAGGAAGAATATTCCATAGGGTGGGGGCAATGGTAGGAAAGTTTCTCCTCCTAGACCCAGTCAAAATTCTTTAAGTGACAGGGTCCACAACACATCTTCCCTGCCTGATCTGGTGGGATGGGCCAATGTGATGGGATGAACCTAGTTCCATAGGTAACTTGGCCCTATGCCATGCAGGCCTTTATAGATCATAACTAACATCTTGAATAATTGGACCCAGAGGCTCTGGAGCCCAATGCAGCTCCTGAAGCAGAGGTGTTACATATACTTTTTGGGGGGGGACTTAGTATAACTTGCCCAGCTGCATTTTGCACTAGCTTCTAGATATTTTTCAAGGGTAGTCTGGATGAATATTGTCCAGAATGGGAGGGTCCAGCAATGGCTTCTTGATTAGGAGGCATACCAATGCTTCTTTAAAAAGACTCGGGAACACCTTGTGAACAAGGATGAATTTACCATTACCTTCTGAGAGGCTTTAACTAGCCAGGAGGGACTTGGATCTAATGCACAGATGGTGGCATTTGCATTCCACACAGCCTATCCATTTCCTCAGGGCCAACAGAAACAAACTGTTTCCAGATAACTGGGTAAATCTGCTGCCTGGGCATCTCCACAGGACTTGCGTCACATATGGCATCCAATGGGAACAAATCTGAGTGATTTTATCCTCCTGGAAAATTTCTCTGAAAAGCCAAGTAGGTGGATTTTCGGGTCACCCTTTCCAAAGAGAGTCCAGGTGACCCTAAACAGGGTCATTGAGTGGCATTCTGTATATACAATAAAGCAGCATGTTCAGTCAATTCCATTCTTCGTTTTCATCCGGCAATATTGACCAAAGAGAGGTCTAGATTAAAGAGGTTATTCTGGATTTTTTTCAGTTGTGTTGTACAAAGGGTTTCATGTGTGAGTATTGGATGGAATCTAAACTGGCCACTTTTGTGTATGACCTATAATTGTTTTGGACGGAACTGTGCATCCTTCCTTGTGAAGCTAAATCTTTGAGGAACATTCCCCAATGTTCATCAGCTACCTTATTCTTTGAGCCACCTGTGAATGAGTGTGGGGTGCCCACATTTATTTAATATCTATGTAAAATTTCTACATAATTAAAGTAACAAATAACAATGACTCAGAATTAGAATAGAGCAAACAAAATGAATGTATGAATAAATAATCCTTTCACCTATTGAATATTCCGAAACTTCATTTGAAGTTTTTTTCATTAGAACAGGCAGGCAAGTGAAGAGAATATAGAGAAATTACATTTCAGAATTAATGTTAATACAGATGCATAGCTTAGTTTTGGGCACACAAATACAAATTTAAAAAGCTTTGTCTTTTTTTTTTTAAATTGTGTTTTTCCATCTTTATCACTGATTATAAAGGAACAACTGCCTACCGTAAATAAAGATATTTTACTAGAAACAAGCTCCGGTGAAATCAGCGAGGCATAATTCTGAATACGTTCCTTTTCTTTATTTTATTTTTATATATCTCTTTTATGTCTAGCTCTAAAGAAGCCTAAAGCTAGATAAGTTTGCAAGCCAAGACCTTGAGCTCATTATTTATCAATAAAACAAACAATCAAATGAAGGAGACCAACTGAATCCATTCAAAAGAATGTTTTTGAAGCTAAGCAACTTAATCAAAGTTTAAAGCCAAAAATAAAAACTACGGCGCTTAACCACAAAATAAATCTAAGATGTTTTTCTTGGCCTTAACTATCATCCTTCAAGAATTAAAAAAATTCATAGTCCTTTTGGTGATCTCTCTCTAAACCGTAAGATGGAAATTACTATCATGGATTCATATTCTTTTGCTTAGAGACTGTTTTCTAATTTAAACAAAGTCTACCCCAAGGCACTCTTTTAGGCTGCGATCCCATTGGGAGTTCTGTGGAGGGCATATTCACAAAATGGCTGCCATGATAGAAGAGGCAAGACACCGCTTCAGTAAAAGTGGTGACTGAAATCCAGTTCTTTGCTTTGCAAGATGTCAGTTCCTGATTTAATTTTTTTAATTAAAACAATCTTAATAAAGGAAACAGTAAAAGAAAGAGACAGACCAGTGGAATCCAAAGCAGTTTTCCCTATCTTAATAATACAAGTAGAACATTGTAGTAGAACTACCCACTCTAACCAAGTGCTCCATCACCAAAGTAAAAACTCAGTCTTCCACAACAGAACCTGTGTAAGAACATGCACAAGTACATACTGAAGTAACCCTGAGCATCACGAAAAGGAAACAGAGATAATCTATGGCAGAGGTTCCCAGCCTCTTGCTTGTGGACGGTACCGGTCCGTGGCCTGTTAGGAACTGGTCCGTGCAAGCAGTGAGCAAGCAAAGTTTCATCTGCGCATGTGCAGGATTGTGATGACCCGGGCTGGGCACGGAAGCGACACAGCTGAACCGAAGGCTTTTAATTCCCTTTTATTGCTCCAAACTTCCCCCAAAATCCCCACAGTGCACCGCAAATTCAAGAGCAGAGCTCTAAGCACACACACACGCTTCCAATAGTTCTTGGCTGCTATACATCCAGAGGAGCAGCAGTCCTGGGATCAGAACCTGATCACGGGGCGTCCTCGTCACTCGGAAAGTTCGCTGGGGCTGCAGCAAAAAAAGGCAAGGTAAAGCAAAGCAAGGCAAAATAAGGTAGCAAGATGTCGGTAATCATAAGTGTGGCTGGAAGAATGCAACACCTGTTCCCGACAAACGCCCCTCCCCACAGCATCTCCTTAAATCCTATTCCCCAGGTGAGCCTGGTGATGAGGGGCGGGTTGCTCTCTTCCCAAGTCACCGGGTCACCCTGCGCTTATCCCGCCTCTTCACCATTCTCTGTGCTCGGGGATCAGGCGGGTTAGGCAGTTGCTCTTCTCCGGAGCTCCTCTGCTCTGCTGCCTGTCCTTTCTGTCTCCTCCCCCCTCGCTCGGTCATCCTGTGCCCTCTTCTCTTGATGACCCTTCCCAGGCCTGAGAGACCCAGGGCTGCCTCATCCTGCTCCTCTGGGGCCAGAGAGGCTGTGCCATCTTCCTCTGTCGGCCCCGTCTCCGTCTCCTCCTCCTCGGCCCCGGCCTCCGGGGCCATGAAAGGATTCTAGGTTTCACGCGAAACCATCCCCTCCCCCCACAGTCTGTGGAAGACATTTTTTTCCCCAAAACCAGTGATCAAAACCAAAACACCTCCTCACCAGCTATACCCAGATGAGCAAACAATACCCCAACTCCATTATCACCAACTAGCAGTTAGAAAACATGAAAACTCCTTAATTTCCAAACACATGGACAGACTTAACCATAGTTCCAAACGGGAAACTGTGAGCATCCTAGACCAAGCCAGGTTCAAAAATGCTAGAGAATTCCAGGAACTTAGACACTCTGTATCTCTTGGTTGCCATCTAGTGGTTGCTCTAGTCAGAATGCTGTGAAGTTGATTGCTTGCACTTACCAAAAGCTCCTTCTGTCTCCCCTCATCATGCTACAAATGCCCAGCTTTTCTATGGGCATGAGCCAACCTTAGAGGGCCCCATAATATGGTTTTAAGCACTGAAGGCCCATTTAAGGTCCCTGTCTCTGCAGCCCCATGGTGGCCACTATCTTGCCTCTTCCGTATTTATGCCGCTAATCAGATAGACCTCAGCAGTTCCTAACAATCGTACTGTGCATATATGTTTTGTGCATTATTTTTATTAAAGAAGAGTGACATGATTTGTTGCCTTGTAACTAAAACTGAATTTTACTTCTTAGTAATCATGCTTAGATTTGCAGACTACAAAACCCCCTAGAGCTGATTTAAAAAAAACAAAACTATAGCTATTTATTTTCTTTGACACAACCCCTTGCCAATTTTTTAGCATTTCTAACTTTCAGGAACTTAAATGGTTGCTTTAAATCTTCCTCAGATTAGACATGCTATTTTGTTCGTTTGCTGAATTTAATTTGCTCCCCACCCCCGCCCGCCCCATCTCAAATGTCTCTGGGTGACTTCAGGCATTAGAACATTAAAAAACCTAACAAATAAATGTCTTTCAAAGAGTAAAAGTAGAAATCCTAATCAAGATATAGTTAGAAGAAGAGAGAGGGAACAAGGGAGGGGAGGGGAGATTGCCTTTTAATTCCACAACCACCTCAATGTGATGCTCCCTCCTTAGTCAGGGCCCCAGGCCATCTGGCAGACTTAAGATCCTGAGGAAGCACAGAAGGGTGGGAGCCAATCTCTCTCAGGAGTAAGATGTTCCATAAGGCAGGAGCCACAGTAGACAATCTTTCTCCTGAACCCTGCCAGCCAGAATTCCTTGACCGACAGGGCTGGCATCCTCCTTTGCCAGTGACGATGAGGCTACTATCTCTCTTAAGCACTGTGATGTTTTTAATGGTATTATCACATTTTAAAACAGATTTGGGGAAAGCTTCTGTTTCATTCTAAGTTGGTTATGGTTATGGGAGACGGACGGCATTGTTCGCACTTGTGGATGATCCAGGGCAAGAGTGGGATGGGTAATGCAACCATGTTTCTTATCCTTGACCTTTCAATGGCTACAGGGGATGGGGCTGTGCAGCATAGTATTGCACTAGTTCATAGACCTTCTCCATGGCTGGTCCCAAGCAGTATTAATAGGTAGCGAGAGGTGGGCCCTATTTGAATAGTCTGCTTTTCGGCAATTAATGGTTCCACTCAAGTTTCAGAAGGAGTTGGGGGATATCTGCTGCACAGCCCTGTGGCGGTCTCGGCTGCAACTTGAAATCAGGAAGTGGCCAGTCCCTGAACAGGATCCTGTCCATGTGCCCTCACATGGGCGATCAGCCCCGAAGCTCCCCATGGTTGATGGAGGAGCTGAGGGTTCTGAAAAGGGCCAGTTTGTCCAATGAAACCTCACTGAAAAGTGAGGGTACTAAAAAGGGTTCGTTTTGTCCAAAATGGACAGGACCCAAGGGGGCTGTTAAGGCAATTATCTGCTTGTTAGATCCCTGTCCCTCCTGGTTGATGAAAGCTTCCAGGATGGTGACTTGCAAGTGTGTCCAAGTGGTGATAAATGCATTGCTCCAGGAGGGGTTATTTCAAGTACCATTTAAGGAAGCCATAGTGTCCATCTCACCTTTCCAGAACAACTGGTGGAAAAAGTGGTTGCCTTGTCCAATGAAACCTGAGTGAAACCTGAAGGTGCTGAAAAGGTTTGGATTTGTCCAGTGTCCACCTCACCATTTTGAGAAGGTGCTGGAAAAAGGTTGCCTTGCAGCTCCAGAGGCTCCTGGTTAAAATAAATTATTAGGATCCCTTTCTGTAGGTTTTCTGACCAAACTGGGAATGATGACTAATGAACTAATGGACCCACTAATGAAAGGACCTGGGGATTTGATTTGTCCAGTGTTCACCTCACCATTTTTGAGAACGTGATGAAAAAAAGGTCACTTTGTAGCTCCAGAGGGTCCTGATAGAAGTGAATGATCTGGGCCCCTTTCTGTAGGGTTTCAAGCCGAGTTATGTGAGGGACAGGGAGACAGACGGCATTGTTCGCACTTGTGGATGATCTCTGGTGAGAATGGAATGGAGTAATGCAACCATCCCTCTTCTCCTTGACCTTTCAATGGCTACACGGGATGGGGCTGTGCTGCACAGTATTGCGCTACTTCATATCCCTTCTCCATGGCCGGTCCCAAGCAGTATTAATCGGTAGCGACAGGTGGCCCTATTTGAATAGTCTGCTTTCACAATTAATGGTTCCACTCAGGGGACCCGCAGGTGTGTCCAAGTGGTGATAAATGCATTGCTCCAGGAGGGGTTATTTCAAGCACCATTTAAGGAAGCCCTAGTGCACCTCCGCCTCAAGAGACCATCATTGAACCCAATCTTCCTGGACAACATTTGTCCAGTGTCCACCTCACCTTTCCAGAACTACTGGTGGAAAAAGTGGTTGCCTTGCAGCTCCAGAGGGTCCTGATTGAAGTGAATGATCTGGACCCCTCAATGTGTTTTGGGGCCAGAAAGTGGGAGGCAGATGGCATTGTTCGCACTTGTGGATGATGTCTGGCAAGAGTGGGATTGGATTGTGGAGCCATCGACATCTCAATGGCTATGGAGGATGGGAATGGGGAGCACAATATTGTGCTAGTTCAACTCCCCTCTTCAAGGCCGGTCCCAAGCAGTGTTAATAGGGAGCGAGAGACAGGCCCTCTTCGAATTGTCTGCTCTTGGCAATTAATAGATTTCCTCAGGTTTAGAAGGAGCTGGGGGATATCCTGGTAGTTTCTACTGCACAGCCCTGTGGAGGTCTTGGTCACCAATTGGAACCAGAAAGTGGCCAAGGCCCTGGACAAGATCGTGCCCATGTGCCCTCATGTGCCCTGTCAGTCCCGAAACTCCCCATGGTTATGAAGCAGCTTTGGGTTCTGAAAAGGGCCACTTTGTCCAGTGAAACCTGAGTGAAACCTGAGGGTGCTGAAAAGGGTTTACTTTGTCCAGTGTCCACCCCACCATTTTGAGAAGGTGCTGGAAAAAGGTTACCCTACAGCTCCAGAGGGTCCTGGTTAAAATCAATTATTAGGATCCCTTTCAGTAGGTTTTCTGACCAAACTATGGGAATGGTGACTAATGGACTCACTAATGGAAGGAGCTAGGGAGATATCCTGGGGATTTGATTTGTCCAGTGTTCACCTCACCATTTTTGAGAAAGTAATTGGAAAAAGTCGCTTTGAAGCTCCAGAGGGTCATGACTGAAGTGAATGATCTGGGCCCCTTTCTGTAGGGATTCAAGCCAAGTTATGTGAGGGACAGGGAGACAGACGGCATTGTTCACACTTCTGCATGATCTCTGGCAAGAGTGGGATGGAGTAATGCAACCATGCTTCTTCTCCTGGACCTTTCAATGGCTACAGGGGATGGGGCTGTGAGATTTGGGAAAAGCTTCTGTTTCATTCTAAGCTATCAAAAATGTGAAGCACTGAATAAACAACTTTGCACATTAACCTTCCATCTCCTCTTGTTCCCTTCCAGATTAGCTGGCCCATACACTAGATTCAACTCATGCTTTTCGTTATTCTTAGACAATCAACATTAGTTCTTCAGAATGAAGTGATGACATGACTAGGATTATTATTTTCTTGCTTGTGCTCTAGCCATCTGTGCAAGATTCCTTGCTCAAACTGCTAGTCTCTCTAAATAGCCTGACAATAAACAGTAAAATGTGGAACCAAATCAGATGAGACAATATGTGGTAAATTATTACGATTTCAGTTGTACTCATTTTATCAGTATGTACTGTAGTTATGTTGACAGAAGCTCATAGTTCAATAGAAACTTGAGTGAGATCTTCTCACGCTCAAAGTCCATCAGCTGTGGCTCAGTTCAGATATCAAGAATGTGGTTTGGCTAGTTTTGGCTTAACTTGTGTAAACTTTGTGATTTAGAAACAATATCAAGTGAGGTCATTTGCTATACAGAGCACTAGTTTGCTTAACCATTCTTTATCAAATAAACATAACTGGCTGCTTTCCCATAACATGTTTAACTCATCATCTATGGTTTATAAACCATAGTGGTTGGGTTTGTACAACATGCTATGTCATATCCAAATAAGTTAAATATGGCTTAGGATGTTGTATGAACTGGACTATCAACATAAAATTTTATCAATACCACCCAATGTAGGGTGGAAGCTAACAAAGAGGCATGGATGTCATATCCCCTACAATCAATACAATCATATACTCACACACTTCAATGTAACAGTTTTCAAATGCCACAATAAATAATAAAAATGGTATTTAATTATGTTTCTTGCCAGTGCTGATCTTACAACTTGACATCATCCTTATTGTATATTCAGAAAGCAAGCTATGATGTTTACATCAATTTAAAGTACAATAACTGTGGAGGTTTTGGTGAACAACAACATGACTCACATTGATGATGTTACCTAGCTGGGTAATGAAACATCTCCAAGCAAACAATCACGCTCAGAGAGCATCAAGAACTCCACACTTCAACCCTGAGCTACATATATTCACTTCTATCAGAATACAATAATTCAATACAATAGTTGCTTCAAGCAATTATTTATATTTCTAAACTATACAACTATGCAATCTCTAAACGGCTCCTCCAACTTATAGAACTAATTCCCCAGCTATTTTCTAACCAAATATTCACAATTGTTTTTAGCTATGCCAATAGTTACCTGGAAAAAAATGACTGCCCTCAATATGTGCATCCCATAAACAAAACAATAGTTATGTGAACTGATGATGAACTCCTGCCTTGTGCAGGGGGTTACACTAGAATAGATGAATTACAAGGTTCCTTCCAGTCCTATGAGTCCATCACAGTACAGAGAAACTATGGACTCACCTGCTTCTCTTTTAAAACCATAAAAATCTAATTACCGTGTACCTAAAACAAATACCCACTGTTTACTGTTCTTGTTCATATTTGAAACTCTTCAATAGTCAAGTCCGTATTTTAATTACAGATCGCTTCGAGGTCAGTTACCTAGTGATATTTGCAACAGACGTAATAATTTATGAGAACTGATTTCTCTTTCAAAGAACATGAAGAACCACCTACATTTAAAGTATGCAAAAGGAGGCCAAATAGGAAAAAGGAAAACAAAACTAGATTCAGTTAAATCTAATTCTCATATCAAAAGATAGGAAAACCTTGTAGGTAATTGTGGTCAGAGAGTGTTCTCATAGAAATCAGGTTTGGCCCTCTGATGTCACAGGTTGCCTCTCCTGATTTAGGTGACATTTTATAAACTGCCCTTTCCCAGATGAAAGTTAATGGAATGAATCTTCCTTATGTTCCTTTGTTGGTACACACGAAGCCCTTGTAAGATTTTCCTCTCCTAGGAAAGGCAATCTTAATGACTTCCACAGTTCCTAATATCCAGAAGAGGGCTAACATGCTGTGGCCAAAAGGTGATTTATTACATTTCTGCTTAGAGCACCACACGCCATTCTTAGTACAGTGCAATCAAGTATTACCTAGTAAATATTTTAAGTTTCCATGTTAGGAAGCCAAGATTTTCTTTCCTGTGGAGAGTCTCAAGTAATCACAATGGTGTAGGCCAGGCTTCACTCTTGTTATTCATTCACTATTTTAACTGAAAGTGCACCTTAATACTAGTTAATCTTATTTACCATGAAAACCACATGTTGGATAATGGAATTTAACTAGACAGGAATTCCTATCAAGCAATGAATAGAGCTGAGCCTTGACCATGAGTAGGGATATTAAAGTCCAATGTTCTTTTGTGGCCTAAGAGTGGGGGAACTTAACATTTTTCAGCTTGCTTTTAAGGCTTTTTGAAATCTAGGGGATGTTGTATCTTCTTTTTTTCTTTTACATTTTCAAAGAAATGAATCAGGGCTTGATAGGATATTTAAAGTCATCATTCAACTCTGCATCTTGCGGATTTGCTAAATTATCTATGATTGGTATTGATGCTGTTTCTACTTAAAGACTGTAGATGATTTTTTTTTTCTTTCTAGCTTTCCAGCAAGGAAATCTTCTACCCATCATCATTTGTCAAATCATTAAATGCATTTTGGCTGATTAGCTGCCTCCCTTTTAACCAATTAAAGATAGGCCAATTTGCATATTATGATAATCTCAACCTAAAGACCAGAGTTGAAATGCTGAGGAAGTATAATTTTATATTTCATTTTAAAGATACTATTTATTATAATTTTATTCTGCAATCCAATCTGGTACGTACAAAATCAAAGTGGTCTGAAAAAAAAAATCACAATGTCTTTTGGTTATTTAACATTGTTAGTGTACAATGTGACACTCTTACTGCATCCAGAGAATATATTATATATATGTTATTTGTCACTCTGTTGTAAATAACAACTTTAGTGAATGGAGGAATGGGAAAAACTTTGAAGAAACATATCCCTTATCTCATGGGCTTCAGAAATATAAACAAAAATCTGAGCATAGAGATGAAGACAGGAATCTGTTGATGGGCCTTGATTCTATATCTTCCTTCTTTCCCAACTAGTAGCAAGGACCAGATAGCAAGCAATACTTTTAACAGGAGGTGAGATAACAGAACAGAAGGAAGTTCATTCAAGCTTGCATCTCCTCCCCAAGTCCAACTGGTCTTAATCTTATCTCCTCCTTAAGACATTCCCATAAGTCTGGGACTATGGGATAAATCAGTGGGAAGTAAGGAAAACCTCACATATGCCGTATGCTATGGCCTAACAATATAAAAGTAAACTAATTCTTGGAATCCCAATGAAACCATAGCCAGTTGTTATTATCTTTGTGCAAGAGAAAAAGTATTTGCAAGTTTGAGGACAGAGACAAAGATGTCTACAGCAACAGTGGCTACAAAATGGTGGATGTGACCAGGATGTCCCACCCCTTTTTAACATTCTAATATAAAACATACACCCTCATTGGCTTATAAATCAGATCAATGTGTATGATTAAAAATACCAGGGCTATGATTGACTAGCTCTGTCCACTTTTTGAAGCCAGTTACCTTTGCTGCAAGCTCCCTGGCATATATTTATTATTAGGGGAGCAAGAATTTAATAGAATTAAAAACTGATAGGAGTGAGGTAATTAATATCAATATTTTATTTACTTTATTAATGAAGCACAATGTACTAATGACAATTGTTTAATGCCTTCAGATCAAGCTGCCTTCTGAAACTTGAATGTGTCTTACAATTTCCTTTTCCTATTTGGAAATTAGCTAAAAATGACTTGCCTCATCCCTCAGAAAAGGAAGCTTTCCTATCAAGTTATAGTACTTCTGTTCCTTGCTTTGGGATAGAGCAGTGAGGCCTGGAACTGTTGTAATGCTACCATTATATTATTTGTCACTCTTGTTGTAAATAACTTCAGTGAATGGAGGAATCGGAAAAACTTTGGAGAAATATATCCCTTATCTCAAGGGCTTCAGAAATATAAGCAAGAACTTGGGGGTAGAGATGGGAATGGTATCCATAAAGCAGCCCAGTACAGTTACTGGCCATAGAAATTTAGCTTAGTTCCTCTAAGAAAGGAAGCGAAGATAACAGATTATGTTGATACAAGTATAGTATAGAGCCGCGGTGGCGCAGTGGTTAGAGTGCAGTACTGCAGGCTACTTCTGCTGATCACCAGCTGCCAGTAGTTTGGCAGATCGAATCTCACCAGACGCAAGGTTGACTCAGCCTTCCATCCTTCCGAGGTGGGTAAAATGAGGACCCAGATTGTTGGGGGCAATATGCTGACTCTGTGAACCGCTTAGAGAGGGCTGTAAAGCACTATGAAGCGGTATATAAATCTAAATGCTATTGCTATATTGGATATTGATTGGTTGCTCAAGACCTGAATTGCGTGGCAATGTTTTATTGAACGTTTGACTGGCGTGTGTGCTTATCTGCACACATGCGTATGCAGATGCACATCCCTTCTCCACAAAAGAGCATCTTCTTCAATCATTTGCAACCAGTTTTTAAATTTCTTACTCCTCTCAAGTGTGAGAGCAGATTTCGATATAATTTGCTTCCTTGTAAGAGACTGTATTAATATATTTCCATGATAGTAATGCTGATTTTTATTAATCATAAATTACTTTAAGTACTGTATTCTCCCTCCATCAAACCAAGAATATTCCCCTTCAGCAAACTTACGTTAATCTTACTCAGAGTGCAGCCACTGCTGCTACAAAAACCATGAATGCGCTTAGCAAAAAGTGTTTGAAACCTCAAATTTTAGGAATTATGACTATATAATTAATTTTGCTGCCAAGTGTCTATTAGCAACGGGATAAGGGTGTGTGCTAATTGGAAGTGACAGGTGATAAAGCAGTTAATGTGCTATGATCAAAGTGGCTGAATTACAGGATTGTGTAGCCTCTTGTAACTTCCTTGTCATTAGCCTGCTGTTATCATGGAGCGTGGTGGACAGTCATAACATGGAAATGGATATGCTGATGTCATTAACAATCAGCCCTTGTGAAATAAGAGTCTCACCCACAGCACAAGTCTTTATGCTGAGTACAGTTACAAGTTCTATGGGGGGGGGGGAACCCACAAGCATCCAAAGGCAGAACAGTAAGCTATTTATTTTTTTTTACTATAACTCTCGATTTATTTTCAGTATGCACAGATCTTGAGAATGCTATCCTCGGCAAGCACCGATCTGATTCATGCATTTTAAGTCAATCTTTATTGAGTAAGCATGAATGATCGATTGGGAGTGTTGCTGCTATACCAGCGTACCTGATGCATAGCAACCTGCCTGAGCTGCTGGAGGCTATCTCAGGGCTTTGGGTGGAGTTCCCCAGGCTTATGATCCTGGAGGGCTTCAATCTCCTATCCCTGACTTGGCTTCAGAAGCAGCCCAGTAGTTCATGGCCATTGACTTATCCCAGATCATTTAAGGCCCACTTGAGATAATGGTCATATCCCGGATATGATTTTCCTGTCAGAGCAGTGTCAACAAGATATGATGGGGAATCTGTCATGATTAGACATGATATGGTATCCTGCCTTTCATGATTATTAGACCATGCCCTGGTGGCTTTAAGATTTTCCAATGTGCCTTCCTCTGAAGGGGAGGCAGGCCCTATTCGAATGGTATACCCTCAGCAACTAATGAACCAACTTCAAAAGGAACTGGGGGATATCCTGGGAGTTTGGTTTGTCCAGGGTCCACCTCAATTTTCTAGGGAAGATGGTGGGGAAAAAATGGTTATGGGAGACAGACGGCATTGTTCACACTTGTGGATGATCCAGGGCAAGAGTGGGATGGGTAGTGCAACCATGTTTCTTATCCCTGACCTTTCAATGGCTGCAGGGGATGGGGCTTTGCAGCATAGTATTGCGCTAGTTCATAGACCTTCTCCATGCTGGTCCCAAGCAGTATTAATAGGTAGCGAGAGGTGGGCCCTATTTGAATAGTCTGTTTTTCGGCAATTAATGGTTCCACTCAAGTTTCAGAAGGAGTTGGGGGATATCTGCTGCACAACCACGTGGAGGTCTCGGCTGCAACTTGAAATCAGGAAGTGGCCAGTCCCTGAACAGGATCCTGTCCATGTGCCCTCACATGGGCGATCAGTCCCGAAGCTCCCCATGGTTGATGGAGGAGCTGAGGGTTCTGAAAAGGGCCAGTTTGTCCAATGAAACCTCACTGAAAAGTGAGGGTACTAAAAAGGGTTCGTTTTGTCCAAAATGGACAGGACCCAAGGGGGCTGTTAAGGCAATTATCTGCTTGTTAGATCCCTGTCCCTCCTGGTTGATGAAAGCTTCCAGGATGGTGACTTGCAAGTGTGTCCAAGTGGTGATAAATGCATTGCTCCAGGAGGGGTTATTTCAAGTACCATTTAAGGAAGCCATAGTGTCCACCTCACCTTTCCAGAACAACTGGTGAAAAAAGTGGTTGCCTTATCCAATGAAACCTGAGTGAAACCTGAAGGTGTCCACCTCACCATTTTGAGAAGTTGCTGGAAAAAGGTTGCCTTGCAGCTCCAGAGGTTCCTGCATAAAATATATTATTAGGATCCCTTTCTGTAGGTTTTCTGACCGAACTGGGAATGGTGACTAATAGACTAATGGACCCACTAATGAAAGGACCTGGGGATGTAATTTGTCTAGTGTTCACCTCACCATTTTTGTGAACGTGATGAAAAAAGGTCACTTTGTAGCTCCAGAGGGTCCTGATAGAAGTGAATGATCTGGGCCCCTTTCTGTAGGGTTTCAAGCCGAGTTATGTGAGGGACAGGGAGACAGACGGCATTGTTCGCACTTGTGCATGATCTCTGGCAAGAGTGCGATGGAGTAGTGCAACCATCCCTCTTCTCCTTGAACTGGGATGGGGTAGTGCAACCATCCTTGATCTCCTTGACGTCTCAATGGCTACGGGGGATGGGAGCACAGTATTGTGCTAGTTCAACTCCCCTCTCCAAGGCCGGTCCCAAGCAGTGTTAATAGGGAGCGAGAGACAGGCCCTCTTCGAATTGTCTGCTCTTGGCAATTAATAGATTTCCTCAGGTTTAGAAGGAGCTGGGGGATATCCTGGTAGTTTCTACTGCACAGCCCTGTGGTGGTCTTGGTCACCAATTGGAACCAGAAAGTGGCCAAGGCCCTGGACAAGATCGTGCCCATGTGCCCTCACGTGCCCTATCAGTCCCGAAACTCCCCATGGTTATGAAGCAGCTTTGGGTTCTGAAAAGGACCGCTTTGTCCAGTGAAACCTGAGTGAAACCTGAGGGTGCTGAAAAGGGTTCACTTTGTCCAGTGTCCACCTCACCATTTTGAAGAGGTGTCGGAAAAAGGTTACCCTGCAGCTCCAGAGGGTCCTGGTTAAAATCAATTATTAGGATACCTTTCAATAGGTTTTCTGATCAAACTATGGGAATGGTGACTAATGGACTCACTAATGGAAGGAGCTGGGTAGATATCCTGGGGATTTGATTTGTCCAGTGTTCACATCACCATTTTTGAGAAAGTGATTGGAAAAAGTTGCTTTGAAGCTCCAGAGGGTCCAGATTGAAGTTAATGATCTGGACCCCTTTCTGTAGGGTTTCAAGCCGAGTTATGTGAGGGACAGGGAGACAGACGGCATTGTTCGCACTTGTGCATGATCTCTGGCAAGAGTGCGATGGAGTAGTGCAACCATCCCTCTTCTCTTTGACCTTTCAGTGGCTACAGTGGATGGGGCTGTGAGCACAGTATTGCGATAGTTCATATCCCTTCTCCATGGCCGGTCCCAAGCAGTATTAATCGGTAGCGACAGGTGGGCCCTATTGGAATAGTCTTCTTTCAGCAATTAATGGTTCCACTCAGGTTTTAGAAGGAGCTGGGGGAATATCCTGGGGGTTTTACTGCACAGTCCTGGACAGGATCGTGCCCATGTGCCCTCATGTGGCCTATCAGTCCCAAAACTCTCCATAGTTTATGGAGCTGCTGAGGGTTCTGAAAAGGGCCAGTTTGTCTAATGACACCTGAGTGATGCTTTCAGCAACTGAGGGAGCTGAAAAGGTTTGGTTTTGTCCACTGTCCACCTCACCATTTTGAGAAGGTGCTGGAAAAAGGTTACCCTGCAGCTCCAGAGGGTCCTGGTTAAAATCAATTATTGGGATCCCTTTCAGTAGGTTTTCTGACCAAACTATGGGAATGGTGACTAATGGACTAATGGACTCACTAATGGAAGGAGCTGAGGAGATATCCTGGGGATTTGATTTGTCCAGTGTTCACATCACCATTTTTGAGAAAGTGATACAAAAAAGTCATTTGAAGCTCCAGAGGGTCCAGATTGAAGTTAATGATCTGGACCCCTTTCTGTACGGTTTCAAGCCGAGTTATGTGAGGGACAGGGAGACAGACGGCATTGTTCGCACTTGTGGGTGATCGCTGGCAAGAGTGGGATGGAGTAGTGCAACCATCCCTCTTCTTGACCTTTCAATGGCTACAGGGGATGGGGCTGTGAGCACAGTATTGCGCTAGTTCATATCCCTTCTCCATGGCGGTCCCAAGCAATATAAAATCGGTAGCGACAGGTGGGCCCTAACTGAATAGTCTGCTTTCAGCAATGAAT
>QLTV01001822.1:106228-116404 GCA_003457575.1 Thermophis baileyi
GATGGATGGATGGATGGATGGATGGATGGATGGATGGATGGATGGATGGATGGATGATCTTAATTTTTATTTCTGTAAGCATTGATACCAGAGGTGGGTTGCTGCCGGTTCGGACCAGTTCATTAGAACTGGTAGCGGAAATTTACCACCGCTCGCCGAACCGGCAGCATAGACTGGCGGTCCACGCCCCTGAACCGATTCTCCAGTCGCCGCAGCTTGAAAAATAACCCTCTGCTCATGTGCAAAGGCTTCTGCGCATGCACAGAGGGTCATTTCTGGGTGTTTTGTGTGATGTGACGGGGGGGCATGCACTCACTTCGCTCGTGCGTGTGGACAAAATGCACACCGTCGCGATCAGAACCGGTAGGGAAGGTAAGTAGAACCCATCCCTGATTGATACCCAGCTAGTTGGTTAGCTAACAACACCTCAGGTGATCTAAACAAGCTGAGTACATCATATCTGGTTAATTCTTGAAATGAAGATTACCAGGAAATACCATAGATTTGTATGTTAGACTGGGAAATTAAAAGGAAATTGCAAACTGCTTCTATACTATTGCCAAGAAAACTTCATGGACATGTTTATGAAATCAGTAGCTGTCAAGTTCACTTCAAAAGGGATTTTATCTTTATGTCAGTGCTGGATAATGAAGTTGGACTAGCTGGCCCCAGATTTTATTTACTGATTATTTATTCAATGGATATCTTGCTTTTCTGTGCAAATGAGCATTCTACTTGATGCTGGAGTGATTCTGGACTAGTTAATATTTCTCAATCAAACTTACATTATATAGGTTGTATAAGGAGAAAAAAAGGGAAACTCCTGTGCTTTCTAATGTAATAAAAATACTTCCTAATCTAATAAATGTTAATAGAATAAATAGAATAAATAAATAAATTGTGTCAATATATATCTGACAGATCACCCCCTTTTTATCTTACAATGACAAGATAAATGTCAAAGGTGCTTTAGAGCTCACTCTTGCTATGGTTATCATGCTCAACATGATTGTGCAGCAACAGACAAACATGAGTACAGGTTGTTCTTGACTTAAAACTGTAATTGAGCCATGGGTGGGTTCTAACTTACCTTGCTGCCGGTTTGCTTCCTCCTGCACCGTGTATGTGTGTGCACATGCGCAGTGCTGAAAATAAAGCTTCTGTGCATGTGCAGAAACGAAAAACAAGATGGCGGTGCCTACGGTGCCGTCGAGAGAGCCAATTCGGGGGCGTGTCCAGCCAGCCATTGCTGTGGGTTTGGCGAGCGGGGGAAAATTCCCGCTACTGGTTCTAAAGAACCGGTCCGAACCGGCAGGAACCCACCTCTGAATTGAGCCCAGAATTATGGTCACAAGTTGTGGATGTAAGTTGAGGCATCAGATGACCTGGCCTGGTTTTTTTGAGACAGTTATTAGCAAACCATTTTTCCAATGGGTGATTTTTGCCTGAAACTTTAGTAAACATTGGAAAGTGTCAAAAAATGTCGCAAATCACAGTTATGTGACTGTGGAGTACTGCAAAAGGCTGTAAAGGTGAGTTGGTTGCAAAGCACCAAAATGTGATTATGGGTTTGTGATCATGGGTTTGTGTGCAGAGATTGTAATGTTAAAAATGGATTGTAAGTAGCTTTGAGGAGGTCTTTCATATCTTTGAAAAGTTATTAAGCAACTGATTGTAAGTCACGACTACCTGTAAACAGAGTTAATAATGATTTGTTGCTTTTTGTAATTTTGGGGAGATTTTTGGGACATAGACATGTAGCTGTGACTGCTATAACTGTAATTTACACTGAAGATTTAGTTGTGTACAATAAAGAAATGGTACATCTTCCACCAGTCTCTCTGGGCTCAATGCACCAGCCACTCATGCAGCCCCTTGCTCCCTCTCACTCAGCAACAGCCACTTACCCAGTGAAAGTGTTGGAAGAAATGTCCATCTGGGTTCAGTTCCAAGTGTGGAGAAAGACACTGGAAACATGGAGACTGTTTGGAAAAATGGTTTATTAATGAACAGGATCACATGGCTTGAGCCATGGGCAGAAAAAGGGAAGAGATGCTGGGAGTCCCTGGGTTTTATGTCCTCTGTTGGGTTTTGAATTTGAGCTTGTGTTCTGATTGGTTGTCACACTCCCATGGGGCCACGCAGAGGCAACTCTGTAGCAGGGGTGGGTTCTAACTTACCTAGCTGCCGGTTTGCTTCCTCCCGGGCCACGTGGGCGCGCCTTGTGGGCGTGTGTGCGCAGTGCCGAAAAATAAAAAAAAATCCCCCCCCCCAAAAAAGCCAAAAACAAGATGGCAATGCATGTGCAGTGCCGGAAACTCAGCTTCTGCACATGCACAGAAGAAAAAAAAACGGAAAAAAATTTAAAAAAAATAAATTCAAAAAAAAATTAAAAAAATAAAAAAAATAAAAAGAGAAAGTGTCCTGTAACAAGGTCATGATCATCTAGTTTGTATTTTGTGTTCTGATTGTTTTTGCCAATGTGTAAAACTGAGCATTTGTTGATTGAGATTTGAAGTTGCAACGCTGCCTTGGGGAACACCGCTGTTAACAGGAACAGGATTTGATAGACCTGTTCCTATTTTGACCACTTGTTTTCTATTTGACAGGAATGCAGTTATCCATTTGTGCAGGGGTCCAGAAATGCCATAAGATTTTAGTTTTAGAAGTAGTTTGTCGTGTACCACTGAGTCAAAGGCTTTGCAGAAGTATGTATCATAGACTTCTGCAAACATATCATATTCTGCAACATATCATATTGATTTTAATTGCATTGTTAAGCTACAATTTGCTAACTATTTACTTGAAAGTAGCATGAATTTGAACTCAGTGGGATTTATTTTTGAGTAGGAAAATTGCACTACTCAAGGTTCAGATACTGCTTTTATTCTTTATTCTCAAATATCTTTGTTTCCATGCTTTCCATTTGTTTTTTTTTTACCTTAATTCACATCAACTGAGAGCTCTTAAAGTTTTCCTGTAAATCACTGTAGCTTTTCAGCAGATGGCAGTGTTATGTGGGAAGTACATCCCAAAAGGACAGTGCCAGAAACTTCACAGCACCAGAAACCTCAGAAAACAGTGCCAAGAGACTCAAGCCAGCCCTTCCCCCTTTAAGAAAACCAAGAAGAACCAGCTGAAAGGAAAACTCAGAGTAGCCCTGCTAAAGGCTGTTACAAAAGTAACAGAGCTGACAACAGAAACACTTAAGTAGGGCCATTAAGATAATGGGAATCAGGCTAAAAATAACTCACCAAGGCAAAACTAGAACCCCCTTTTTCCTGCCCCCTGATAGGATTAACCCCCAGGATAGAAAAGACAAAGATCCTGGGACAGCATTAACCCATTAAGGCAGGAAGACAGGATCCAGGGCAATCACTTTAACTAGAGGCACAAAAATAACCCCATCAAACTGTAGGAGCTTCAAAGGAAAATCAAGTATAAAAAAGCATGGGTTTGCCTCCCCCAATCTGCTTGCAAGCCAGGAATGCTTCAGCTGTGTCACTTTTTGTTTCTTGCCTTCCTACATTAAAATAATTCCACTTTCTGGCAGCTGGCTTCTGCATCCATTTCTTCTCAGCCTCTGTGGTGTGTCCCAGCTGGGAATGAACCAGGGAAATTTCTTCCAACAGTTATTTAGGCTAATATTTTAAGAAGGGCACAGCAGTTAACTTTATAGTGCTGTTTAAAATAATAACATTTAGATTTCTATTTATATAATACATTCACTTCTGAATCTTATGCAAAATAATAAAATAAGTGAATATATTAGGAACATGATTATAAATATATGAATCTTCTAAATTTCAACATCCTTGTTTTAATGGTTGACACATTGTAATTATAGGTTTAATTTTATTCCCTATTTGATAAATTAATGATCAAGATATGGTTGTCATGTAAATAGATTAACATGTTGAATTCTGTAGTATTAGTTGATACTAATTTACATTATTTGGGTGCAGAATTACTAAGTGATTAAAATTTCTTAATTTATTTTTCAGAAAACTTGAGATATGTTTCTGTTAAAATGTTGGCAATGTGGATACTGGACTTTGTACCACTGTTGTTTCCATCCGAAGATGAATATACATAAATATCCAAGTATTTTGGACTTCTTGCTTCACAACATGAGAGGCCTATTGGGATGAATTAGAGGCTAATTTGACTCCTGTTGCGACTAGTTCTGTCACACACTAGTCAGTCAGGTGCTTACTACATAAGGTTTCCAAAGTGCCAGGAAAGATTGTTACTACTTTTGCTAATTATTGATCATTAATCTGATTTCAGTATCAGTTAAGATAATCTTATGTAAAATATTGGTCTCGTTTGAATTTTTTTGTGCAATTACACAGCTTATAAATATTTTATTTTGTTTTTATTTCTTTTCTTCTTTTTTTGATTGTGCTTTAAAATATCTGCTAAAATAAAGTAAAATATGAAGAATTCAAAAAAGATGTTTTAAATTATCTAATAAATCAAATATTCAAATAAATATAAAATCAAATTGGGTATTTTAAGGAATCAGATATTTAATGTAGTTTATGCTTTATATTTTTCAAAATCTCAAACATTTTGCAGTTTTGCTTATCTATATGAACAAAGCTGAGTCTTGTGATAGGCTCTCTTACAGTAATGGGAAAAGTCAGCCAATGAGTTCTATCATCAATGCAAATCTTAAATATTAAGAAAATGTCTTAATACGTTAAAAGTTTGGATACATCGATTAAAATTATTACCATAGGCATACCATTGAAGAAATAAATAAATATTTCTTTTTAAAATACTTTTTTTTCCTTTTTGCACTTTAGATTTCTCTTTTATTTCTTCCTTTATTTTTTTCCCCTTCTTACTCTATTTTAGTCTGTATTAATTTTACTCTTGTTTTAAAAACTTTGAAATATATATATTTTAAAATATTACTCTTGACAAGGGCATGACTAAGTGTGAGCAGAGCCTTCTGGTCTAGGAATGGGTACAACTGGTACACAACCTGAATATGTGCAAGAGCCCTCCAAACCACAGTTGCCACCTGTAATTCTAGCAGGAGCTGTGAATTGAAGAGCACACTGAGATTGCAGACCAGATTCATTTGGGGCAGTGCCATCCCATCCAGGATCACAGGTGGAAAAAAAAACTTGACAAAAGAAGACCTAAGTACCCAAAGCCACTCTGTCTTGTTTGGGTTGAGCCAAAGCTCACTGTACTCCACCCAGGACCCTACAGACTCTAAATACCAGACAAGGCATCCATGGTATCACTCAGGCAGTGTGGGATGGAGATATAAAACTGGGTATATCATCAGGTTACTGATGATACCTCACCACA
Source organism: Thermophis baileyi (assembly GCA_003457575.1). Classification (NCBI taxonomy): domain Eukaryota; kingdom Metazoa; phylum Chordata; class Lepidosauria; order Squamata; family Dipsadidae; genus Thermophis; species Thermophis baileyi. The sequence goes on from QLTV01001822.1 coordinate 111,557, forward strand.
AACTGTCAGATAAGTTTACCTTGTGGTCTCACATGGATGTTAACTAAGAGGGAGTATATAAGATATACTACAAATAATTGAATGATGATGTACTGATGTACCATTAATACATTCTGTTACAAAAGATACAAAATGTCATTTTGTGTAACAGAATGCTATATGTGTATACTATGTGTATATATATCTATATATAAATAGATACAATAGAAGTCTGTATTCAGTTTCAGCCATAGTTTTACCAACAATGTCTTCCATTTGTCCTGTCCTAGATGTATTCTTTGAAAAAAATCTAGCTAGATTAAGACATAATTCCATTTGTAATATCCATAGCAAAAGTAAGAGAATGCCACGATATTGATCTAAATACTAACAAAGAGGTTACAAATGTCAACAAAGCTTGCTTCAACAATTTCCAAGACACCATTTTTATAGCTTTTTCCATATCCAATGAAACAAACAATACTGATTTTTTTTCTTTTGAAATGTACAACCAAAATTTTACTTTTCAATAACAGAACAGTACAGAACAGAATTCTTTATTGGCCAAGTGTGATTGGACACACAAGGAATTTGTCTCTGGTGCATAAACTCCCAGTGTACATATGAACAACAAAGTGATAGGTCCTAGTTCATAGTTACAATCATTAATCATAAGACACTGTAGAAAGTTAGCACCCACCCTTCTCCTAGAAGAATGAAATATTCTAGGAAATATTAAAAAGGCAGAATATTATACCTCCCTGGATGAGAAAAGGAGATACATGCTCTTGGAAAGCAGCCCCCACCTTTGTTAATAGCCCCAGAAAGGCTAGGCCAGCTTATCTACAACACAAAAGACCTTCACCCTCAGGACATAATAGGATTAGCCCTCTACCCATCTCACCACATGGCACCTGGGAAGATTACATCACCCAGCAAGATTCAATCAAGCCTGAGACTCGACAACCTACAAAGTTACCCTGCATGGCCCCATGGGAGTCTGACAACCAATCAGAATACATTTCTTTCACAGGAACAGGAAGCAAGTTCAAAGCCCAAGAGAAGGTACAAATATATCTCACTCTCCACTCCATGTGGTCAGCTACCCAGGACTTCAAACCATGTGGTCCTGTCCACCATTAAACCATCTTTCCAATCAGCCTCCATGTTTCCAGTGTCTTTCTTCCCACTTGGAACTGAACCCAGATGGACATTTTTTCCAACAATACAAACAACAAGTGATAAATCATAAGATACCAGAAGATAGTAGGAAAGATGAGAAAATGAGAAATGAGAAAGATGTTAAGATTGTTAACAATTTTTTTCATTGTTAAGAAAGATTAAAGATTATTAATCAAACTCTTGGTGAGCTAAAAAAAAAATCTGTAATATTTACATGCCATGATCCCTATCAGTATTTGTCAGCCCTCCTGGATAAATAGACAGGAATGAACTATTTTTTCTTTATTGTAAGGCTATATTAACAGAATCTTACAAGTCTGAAAGTAGAAATCTCCTGTGCCACTTTAACTATTTGATCCATTAGGGTGGGTCCTTGTAAATTTCTTTCTCTTACTGTTAAGCAACTGTGGGCCTCTCCCCTCTTATCTGATCATTCCCTAGGCAGCATTTTCCACCTTATCACTCAAAGCCATTCCCACATACCCAAATACCATACTTGTCCCCCATTCCTAAATACCATACCAATATTTTACATCAATATCTAGAATAAAATTGGATAGCCAGCTGGATATTTACCAGCTTTACCATCATCAAAATTAGTGATGTTCATTAAAGAAGGTTTGCATTTTTTTTAAGAAAAGAAATATGTCATTGTATACCTCTAATACTATTCAATATATGTCTTATCAGTAGGATAAACATCTGGACAAGGATCTATACATTTTTATAGAGATTTAATGGTATCTGTACTTTCTTGGAGAGAGAGAGGTTTGCACTTAAATATGCAAATACAAAGAGATACATTGTCTAAAAATTGTTCACTTTCTTTCTAAGTGGTATTTGACTCAGAATTATTCAAGTGAGAATTAATTAATTAAAAACATTGATTTATATACTTTTCTCTGGATACATTAATGTTAGGGATAATACTTCATTGCAACTATTTCATCTGAGAAATAGTTTTTCCTTTCTGGATCTACAATAAATTTAATCAAGTTTGCCAGCTGGTCTGTGGCCATTTCAGCAGGTTATTCTTGTTATCTCTTATACAGGGGAGGAGAGTTATCTTTTGTCTGTCATTGGTTTTAGGCTAACATGATAAAAGTCAGAGCCACCTCTGATTAATACTTTATATGGGAGAAGTTTTATATTTACCAAATAGCACTGGAGTTGTAAAAAATAAGGCTCAGGAATGTAATTTATTAAACTGCCATTCAAACTAAACATTATTCCTTCCTTATTTTTTCACTGCTTTTCAACAATGGCTTTTATTAGGGCCCCATACTTGGGCTACAAAATGGCCATTAGATTGTTGCAAAATGATAGACAAGCAATTCTTTGCTACAAATTGATTGGACACTGTTTGCAATCCAGATATAGTAACTCTAGCTTATATGTTTGTAGAATCACATCTCTTTATTTTATGTGTAATTTGGAATTTTAGATATCCATTTGATTTCTTCTTTCTCAAAATGTTGCATCACATATTTTTGCAGCTTTGAGAGAAAGCAAGCTGTTGTTTACATACTAAAATGATTTTAAAGAACTGTTTTGAGGGAATGCTCATTTAGGTATAGCAGTTAAATATTAAATAATTATTATTGCTGGAATGATAATAAATCTTTAAAATATCCATATGTATTATATTATGATTATTAGTGCATGGCATTGTTACATTAGCCATGAGACCACAATGCTATTGCAGAATAGTAGTTTGGCTGTCAATTTACCAGCTCTGTTGTAAGACACGATTGTGTGCTTCTCAAGGTGCACCACAGGAGGGTGAGCTGGCCTCACACCAGAAAGAAAGATGAGTGGCTCTTCCTGCAGCATAACCCAAAGCCCCCTCCCTTCTCCAGAGCCACCTTGCAAATTGGTGCCACAACTGGGAATGTTCAGAGCCAGCAGGAATTACTGCCTGCACAGAACACCAACTCGTCTCCCCACCAAAGTGGTACCTATTTATCTACTCACATAGAACATGCTTTTGAACTGTCAGGTGGACAGAAGCTGAGGTTAATGACGGGAGCTCGGCCAGATAGGTGTAGCTGGGTAGGCATGGCTGGATGGTCACAGCTGGATCGCCATGACTAGGTGGGCATGGCTGGGTGGGTGTGGCTGGATCGACACCGCTCATTGGGCATGGCTGTCTCAGGATGGCTGGGTTGGGATGGAACAAGTCGCACTGGCTAACTTGAACATGGGGACAACTTGATGCCTCACAAACTCCTTGCCTCCCCGAACTGCTGGCAGGCAAGTGCATGCCCATGTGCACGTGCATGCGTGCGTGCGCGCGCGCGCACACACACACACACAAACACACCACATTCTAAGTTTGGGAACTTTTATCCACAGAGCAAGGAGAGGGCCTTCTCCCCAAGCCCAGGCATAATTGGCATCTTGCAAGCTCAGATGTGGATAAAAGTCTCCAAGCTTGGAATGGTGTATCTCTGTGGGTGTGTGCATGCATGTGCACAGCATGCCAAAGGAGATGTTCTTTTCCCAATCCCAGACATCATTGGCATTTCCCTTTCTGGTGCCCCATCCCAGCAAAGCAGGAGGCGGAGGACACCACTGCTGCATGTGGAAGCACAGAGGAGAAAGTTTGCAGGAAGCAGTTTCCTCAGAGTCCAACTTCTGCCTTGACAGATCTCTGGAGAGTAAGAGGAGGAGGCAGGGAAGCAGTGCTCCCTGGTCCTGCATGAGGGAGGCTGGCCCTTCATGAAAGGAAATCCCCATTTCCAATCATGTGTGGTAAGGATACTGGCTTGTTGGGGCAACTTTCTCTTACACAGCTCCCCTGCCACCCACTCCTCCTCTCCAGAGATCTGTCAAGGCAGGTTGGACTTGGAGGAAACTGCTTCCTGCAAACTTTCTCCTCTACACTTCCACATGCAGCAGTGTCATCCCCCGTCTCCTGGGGGGGGGAGGCAAGGCTGGAAGGGGGGATCTGGAGGTCTCCAGCAGAGGAAGCTGAGACCAGGGCAAGTGCCAAAGCCTTGTCCACCAGAGGAGCCTCACCGTCCCTCTCAGGCCACATGGAGGACCCCCGGATGGTGGTGTGGGCTGCTCGGAGTCCTGGGCAGTGGAGGGCAAGTGCCTAGCCTGGTCCTTGAGCTCCTGGGGAACTGGCACCCTGCAGCCCATCCCAGCCCAGCCCAGCCCTGCTTCCCCAAGGGAGCACCCGGCCACGCTTACTTCAAGGCTGCTGCTGCTGTGCTCGCTCTCCTTGGCCAGGTTGCTTATGGTGGGAGTGGGAGGGCAAAGTGCATGGGTCAGAAGGAGGCCCACTCTCTCTCCTTGCAAGAAGACCTGGCTTTGTAAGCAAAATATCCTCAGTGATAGAATAGGAGACTACCAGGAGAGGCCATGAGGAGGGGGCAAAGGGATGGCGAAAGGGCAGTAGGGCTGCTGGTGGCCAAGTGCTAAGGCAGGACTTCCCTCAGACCCTCCCTCTCATTCCAATCTCTCTCCTTCCTTCCTTCCTTCCTTCCTTCCTTCCTTCCTTCCTTCCTTCCTTCCTTCCTTCCTTCCTTCCTTCCTTCCTCTCCCTGTCTCCCTCCCTCCTTCCCTGCTTCCCTCCTTCTCATTCCCATATCCTTCATTCTTTCCCTCTCCCTCCCCCTCCTTTCCCTGCCTCCCTCTTTCTCATTCCCATCTCCTTCCTTCCTTCCTTCCTTCCTTCCT
>QLTV01001822.1:136309-149789 GCA_003457575.1 Thermophis baileyi
GCTGCAGGATCGGTTCTTGGTCAAAGAGCCGCTTCAGCTTTTCGAATGCCTTCTGTCATTCCATTGTCCAACCAATCGGTTGATTGGGCTTTGGCTTGGTGCGCGATGGACCAGTCTTTAGCAGTTCAGTCAGTGGCAGTGCCTCCGCGGCAAAGGACGGGATAAACTGCCGATAGAAGTTTGCGAAGCCCAAGAAGTTCTGTAGCTGCTTACGGGTGCGTGGAGGCTGCCAATCGAGCACTGCTTTCACTTTTTCGGGATCCATCTCTATTCCCTCGCTGGAGATGCGGTAGCCCAAGTAGTCCAGGGAGGTCTGATGGAATTCGCACTTGGAAAGCTTAGCGTACAGCTTGGCATCCAGAAGTTTCTTTAGGACTTGCCTCACTAGTTTCACATGCTCCTCTAGTATTTCACTGAAGATGAGAATGTCGTCCAAATAAACGAGTACCTCTTTGTACAGATGGGGGTGGAGTACCTCGTTGATGTATTGCATGAATACCGTGGGGCCCCCTTGCAGTCCAAAAGGCATTACTCGGAACTGGAAACTTCCCAGTGGGCAGTTGAACGCTGTCTTCCATTCGTCCCCCTCCTTGATTCGTATGCGGTAATACGCTTCCCTCAAGTCCAGCTTGGTGAATATCTTGCCTTTGGCCAAGTGGTTCAGCAAGTCTTTCATGAGGGGGAGAGGGTAGGTGTTTTGCACACACATGACATTGATTCCTCGGAAGTCAACGCACAACCTTACCCCCCCATATTTCTTCTCCTTGAAGAGCACGGGGGCGGCGATCTTTGATTTTGCCGGTTGGATGAACCCTCGCTCCAAATTGGTGTCGATGTACTTCCTCAGCTCTCCCAATTCCTTCGGGGTCATGGAGTACATTTTGGGTTTTGGGAGCGTGGCACCCGGCTCAATTTCTATCGCGCAGTCCATGGGTCGATGAGGGGGGAGGTAGTTGCAGTCCTCTTCACTAAACACCCCCTCTAGGTCTCGGTACTCTGCGGGCACCTGCTGGGAGCCTGGGGGTGTGGTCTCGTGCGTCGCAGCGGCCAGCTGGGGACAGTGGGGGTCCTTGGGTGTTGGCTCCTTCGGGCTGCTTTGGGTTTTTGCTGGCGGCGTCGGCCCGATATGAATGGTCAGCTTTCGGTACCCATCCTCCCACTTTATGGTAGGGGTCCACTTGTCTAGCCACACGAGCCCCAGAATGATCGCTTCAGACATCTTGGGGGCGACTACGAAGTGAATGAGTTCGTGGTGGCATCCTATCTGCAGGTATACCAACTCGGTGAGGAGAGTGGCCGGGCCCCCCCCGATTAATGATCCGTCCACCTGTTGGAAGCGGATGGGGCTCGCTAGGGGCCTGGTGCTAATTTCCAGCTTCTCTACCACTGCTTTGCTGAGTAGACATCTCAAGCATCCCGTTACCAGTGCTTTGCTGATTAGACATCTCGAGCAGCCCGTGTCTATTATGGCATCTACTGCTCCCTCTCTCCCCGTCCCCGGCACCGTGATTTTTGCCTTAACGAGGAAGGGGCGAACGGCTTCACTCACCATTGGGTCGTCTTCGCCACTGTCCCCTTCATCCCATCGTGGGGGTGGTTCCTCTGCTGGCGATGTCTCCGTGTCATCAGAGGGTGGAGGGGACTCCCCTGGTTGGAGTCCCATGCGACCCAGCTCTGGTGGTTTCGTCGGCCTCCTCCTGGGGGCCAGGGTTGGCTTGGCCCGTGGCAACGCTATTGGGGCTGGCGCCAGGCACTCGGATGCTCGGTGGCCAGCTTGACCACATTGGAAGCATTTCACACCTTGCATTGGTTCAGGGCTCGGGGCCACAGTTGGTTTCAGGGGAACGGGCCCCCCAACGGCCTCCGGGCTTGTCAATCTGCGGGGGGGGTTTCCGGCCACAGACCACGTGATCCAGGGCGATGGCAGTGCCATACCAATCTTGAATCGTATCGGGAACCCCTTGGATCTCACATGCCTCTTTTAATTCGGGATCCCGGGCATCGCAGAACGTATGCACCAAGAGTCGCTCGGGCCAGTCTCGCACTTTCCCGGCCGCTTTTCTGAACTCCCACACTAACTCTTTCACTGGGCGTCCCGCCTGCCTTAATCCCTTGATTCGCTCCTCAGCGTCCACCTGTTGGGCCGCATCGTAGAACCGGACCCTCATTAGTTGGATGAATTCATCCACATCATCTAGCTCGGGGGCCGCTTTGTCATGTAGCTCAGCCACCCACTCGGCTGCCTCCCCCTCGTTCATCCCCTCGGTTATCTTGTCGATTAACTGTCTGACTGGAATCGTGTGCCGTACTTGTCCACATAAGCCCACACGCAGTGGAGGAAGTAGGCCAATTTTTTGGGATTCCCCGGTTATCTTGTCGATTAACTGTCTGTCAGACTGGAATTGCGTGCCGTACTCGTCCACATAAGCCCACACGCGGTGGAGGAAGTAGGCCAATTTTTTGGGATCCCCATCGAACGTCGCCCGGAACCAGGGAGGTGGCTCTCGGACCGGTGGGGCAGCAGCTTGCACGTGCGCGGCTGGCGGAACGGCTGCTGGCTGCAGGGGCCCTCCGACTAGCCCCCCTCCTGGCTGCATCTGTTGGCCTGCTCCCCCAGTGGGAGGGAGGGGCCCTTGCGCTTGCGGCGGGGTTTGCGCAGCAAGGCCAGGCATCACGGGGGTTTGCTGCACCATCCCAAGCCCCGGCGTGAGGTTTGGTGGCAGAGGGGCCCCGGGCATCCATTGACACTGCGCCCATCCCACTCCGGGGAAGAAGGCACATCCAGGAGGGGCTTGCCATGGTGGCACCATGCCGAAGCTTGGTTGCTGGGCCAGAGGCTGCGGCCTCCACGCTCCCTGCTGCTTTAGAGGCGGGCTCCCCAGTCAGCGTGGTGGGTTGCCCGTGGCTCGGGGTGAATGGTGGTCCATGTGGGCTTCACTCCTGCTGGAGGGTCCCCCGGGGTCCCGCTGGCTGCGATATGGAAAGAGGCGGTGTCCCCACTCGACTGGGGTCCCATGTGCTTCCTTGGGAAGGAGAACTTGGGCTGGGCCAGGTTCCATCTAGTGGCTTCGAGTCCCGGTTGGGGATTAGTCCAACTTACGGTTAGGCAGCCAAACTGGTCATGGAGATCCGTCAGTGATTGGCTGTGAGACAGCGGCTGGGATCCCTCACCTTCAGATCGGCTGGTGAGCAGGATCTTCTGCTGCCTCCACTCATGGGCCGTGATCGCTCCCGAGCCCAGGTGAGGCTCCCACGCTCACTGGGGGGAGGACTCAATCCCCCAACTGCTCCCTGGCAGGTCCGCTCCATCCGAGAGACGGGCTCAGGGGCCGGCAGTCTGCACCGAGCCCCCGACTGGCATTCTCTCTCTGCGGCCTCCATGGCAGCTGCGAACTCCGGGGAGGGGGAGTAGTGGATCCTGATCCTTTTAATGGGATCGTCCTCTCCTCGTTCCAAGGCGGCTCTTTCTCCTCCATCTTCCCTGAGTCTTCGCCCCGCCCGCTCCTGGGGCTTAAATCAGAGTCCGAGGCAAAGCATTCCTCAAAGTTCCAATTTATTAACAGAGCCATGTCGGCATGGCTGGGAGAAATCCCGAATCTGAAGCCTTTGGGGTTTCTCCACCCAGTTGAAAGTTCAAGCCTTTGTCCCCACACCCCCAAGTTCATCACATGAACCAATCTTCATTGCTTCATCTTCTGGTAGCTTGGTTGGAACTCCACCTTCTTCCGTACAGGTGCAGGACAAAGGATGACCTTGACAATCTAGAAGGAATTTGTTGTGGCTACATGCAGACATCCCTCATGCAACTGCCCCTCCCAAATTCCCATAGCAAAGAATACATTTTAAACTAGCATAAAGTGTGGCAGGCCAAAGATCCAAAGAAAATGGCTTCGGCCTGACACACTTGCTGCTTCTCCCCACCAGCCAGCCGCATCATCGTGAGCCAGGTGTCAGCCACTGAAATGCTGGCCTTGCAGGCCTCTGCATAGTGACATGGAGAGAGCGCTGGAGGAATCCGATGAGGGGGAAGACTCCCCCTCAACAGACACCCACTGGTCAATGTTCCCTCATCGGAGGCAGCGCATGGGGAGGTGCTGAAGGGAAATCCCCCCTGGAGAACCCAGCTAGCTGAGCAGCCTACAGAGCAGCCGGAGGCCCTTACATATGGCCCCAGACCAGAGGCTCCTGATCCAGCCAGGAGGGAAGGAGGAAAATCTGCCTGGCAAGCTGCAGAGATCTTCACCCCCCAGCGGAAGAGGAAGGGATGCCAGAAACCTATGACAGCGATGACAAGGGCGAGGACGACCTGATGGTGAGTGAACCAATCCGCGCCTTCGCTGTAATGTTGAAGATAATAGCGCCAAAAACCGGGGCCCACAAAAAGCTAAAGGCGATAATCGACACCTGTTGCACCCGCTGTTTAATCAGCCGCCCACAGTCCTTCGGGAGTTGGGCGGCATATAAATTTTATAAAATAAATAAAATAAAAATAAACCTGCCTACCGTCCTAAAGCTGGGGATCAGGATGAAGAGAATGGGTCGATTAACGATGGGTCGTTAATCGGTGGGGCCCCTGCCACACTCCTCACCAAACCCGTAAGGCTGGAAATGGGTTGACACAAAGAACGCCTCCGCTTCATAGTTGCACTGAAAATGAGAGAGGCAGTGATACTAGGGTTGGCCTGGCTGGACAAGTGGGTGCCCATCATCACATGGAGGGATGGCTACCGAGAGATATGGATTGGGATAGGGCCTCACCCCCCAAGTCCAACCACTGGAGAAGAGGCCCCCTCAACCACAAGATGACGCTAAGTGAGACAAGAGAGCTAAAGCCGCCATGCAACCAGCCCCCAGCACCCCCCAGAACCCTAGGGAGTAATGGGACCTTGCAAAGGCATTCAGCGAAGACAATGCAAGTGTGTTGCCACCTCACCATCTGACTGACTGCGCCATCGAGCTTGTGCCATGGGCTAAACTACCCAAACCAAAGATGTACTCCATGACTCCAAAAGAGATGAAGGAGTTAAGAACGTACATCAATGCCAACATAGCCCGTGGATTCATCCAGCTGGCGAAATCCAAGGTGGCCGCCCCAGTCCTCTTCAAAGAAATGAAAGATGGGTCGATGAGGCTGTGCATGGATTTTAGAGGTATCAATGCCATATGTGTGGAGAACACTTACCCACTCCCCCTCATGAAGGACATGCTGGCCCACAAAGCCAAGGAGAAGATATTTACCAAACTGGACCTATGAGAGGTGTACTACAGGGTTCGGATCAGAGAAGGAGATGAGTGGAAGACTGCCTTCAACTGCCCCCTCCGTAGCTTCCAGTTCAAAGTGATGCCCTTTGGGTTGCAAGGGGCACCTGCAGTCTTCATGCAACTGATAAATGAGGCACTGAATGACCACCTGTACAAAGGGGTCCTTGTGTACTTGGCTGACATTCTCATCTTTACCGAAACCCTAGAAGAACATGTGAAGCTGGTGCGCCAGGTGTTACAGAAGCTTCTGGCGGCCAAACTATACACAAAACTGTCAAAATGTGAATTCCACAAGACCCGCCTAGACTATCTGGGCTATTGAGTGTCGAGCGAGGGGGTAGAGATGGATTCAAGTAAAGTGAGAGTGGTACTGGATTGGCAACCCCCACGCATGCACAAACAACTACAAAGTTTCCTGAGGTTCGCAAACTTCTACTGGAAATTCATCCCTGCCTTCACCCAATTGCCCGGCCTATCACCGAACTGCTGAAGATGGGCCTGGGCCAGCAACAGCTGCGGCCGAGTCAACCCCTAAAATGGACCCTGGTGTGCCAACGCGCCTTCGAGCAACTGAAGGGAGTGTTCACAAATTCGACCAGTGGGTTGGGCACCCCCTAAGCCTATGGTGATTGAGGGTCAAACTCATTACAAAATAAAGAAGATCTTAGACTTGAGAGTGCAAAGGGGACAATTGGAATACTTGGTGTACTGGAAGCTGTACCTGCTTTCTGAGGCCACCTGGGTGAAGAGCTGGAAAGTGAGCACAGACAGATTAGTAAAGCAGTTCCATGACAAATACCCTCAAAAACCCAAGGGGCCTGTTAAGGAATTGTGCAGAGTAACCTCTGGGCCCTGAAGGTTTGCACAGTTCACCGTAATGTTGCAGTAGATATGAGTAATGATTCAGTCAATACACAGATACGTTAAAGTGTATAAAAGTAGTTTACTTAAAGAGATAGCACAGTCCAAATAACAGTCCGAATCATACACGTTCTATTAGTCAGTATTCAGAAGTACAGCAGTCTTCTTACCAGCCTTTCTTTGTCTTAATCAGCAAAGATTCTCTACTATCACAGATAGCTAGCTACACACAGAGCTTACTTTCAGACACAAAGTCACTCAGCAATGAATCAGCAAAAGAGAGAGACAACTAACCATGTTCTCTAGCTCCCTCTTATGGCCATTACTGCCAGTCAGAATGCACCAATGCATTTAAAGCAATATTACATATATACATTAAACAGTGATTTGTGGCTTGTTTATATTAACCAACCCAACTGTTTGGACAGAGTCCTAACAGGGCCTCCCGGGGGAAGGAGAGGGGGCTAGTGGCACTGACTAACCCCACAATGTTTTATCTTTGCAGGGTTGTTTCTTCTGTTGAGGGGGGGGGCAGCCTGTCAAGTCTGAATTTGATTGGAGTGTGGGATTTTTGTATCCTTGGGCATTCTGACATGCATTCAGCTTCACACAGTCTGGAGCTGAAGGGGGGATGGATCCTTTAGTCAAAACAGAATTCCTAACTGATGAATCAACCACATTCCAACGTCTGGCTGACCAGAGGAGGAGGAGGAGAGATGTTGCTGAGCAACCAGCTCCCATCCTGGTTGGACAATGTGACAGTTGTTTCACCAGTAGCGCCAAGATGATGTATCTAAATAAATTTGTTCTTTGAGGAAAAGCAATGCCTCAGAGTTCAATTTGTAATGGGTGCATTACTTGGAGCCTGACACTGGTCTTCTAGTTTCTGGCACGCATACATGCCGAAGACCAGCTGGCCAGTGTGCATGCGCACGCTGGAAACTGGAAGATCATCTTCCCGGCATGTGCATGCGCACCAGGCGACTGGTCTTTTGGTTTATGGCGGTCCCGCATGCATGAAGACCAGGTGGCCAGCACGCTGGGACCCAGAAGAGCAAGGGGAGCAGAGCTGCCAGCCAGGATGGGTGGGCCGGGGCTTCCCTCCCTCCCTGCCCAAGTGGGCTTTTTGCGCGACCCCAGCCCTCCAGCCCACGGCACCAAGGCGTGTCCACGGTCCGGAGCACCTGGCCGGCTCAGGTGTGCAGGGCAACATTTGCTGGCTGCTCGGCCGGCCACTCCACCCACTGCTCCTGCTGCTGCGAGGAGCAAGTAGCTGCCATCAGGGAGACGAAGTGCCCCAGGAGGGCCGGAGGAGAGCGCAGCATGGAGATGTCACCGAGGGGTAAGAGGTGCGCCAGGCCAGCTGGGAAGTGGGAACATGCTGCAAAGGGATAAGAGGGGGGGCTGCGCTGTCTCTCCTATCTATTGGCCCCCGAAGCCGAGCCCCGGGAATGCCAACGCCCCTTACCTCTGAGGCCCGGAAGGGGCTCCGGCTTTCCAGCAGAGGGAGGCGGCATTCCCCGCCCAACTTTCTCTCCCTGTCCGGGACTGCGGAACCGGGTCATCGGTGGGGATGTCCCGCCACCCCGACGGGGACCAGGGAGGCGGGCAAGGGGGTGGGCAGGGAGGCACAAGACCCCCGAAAGGCAAGGCAGAACCAGCGCATGCTGGTCTTCATGTGTGCATGCGTGCCAGAAACCGGAAGACCAGGTGACTGGTGCACATGTGTGTGCCAGAAACCGGAAGATCATCTGCTTTTCTGGTTTCTGGCATGCACGCTTCCATTTCAGCACTCGGTGCCGAAAAGTTTTGCCAACACTTATCTATGTGATTTTGTGTTGAGAGAAGAAAGAAAACCCACTTTAACTGGAATAACTAAGGATGCCTCCAAACTGCCTCAGCTGTGGGCTGATCATGAGGCAATGTCACAAGGACATCTCACTTAAAAATGGTTTAGAAAGGCATCTTTTTTTGTCATAGTAAGCAAAATGTGGCATCTTGCCAGCAGGTTTAATTTATTGCCAAGTTCACATCCTTTCTCTTATTGCATAATCTTCCTTTATCAGATTATTTCAAAAAATCTTTTGCCAATCAAGATGATGTGAGATGTTCTAATTTCTTATAGCAATGTTATGCAAATGAAAAGTACTTTCTGTTGCGAATAAAGATAATAAAACTCATCAGGTTTTTTTTAATATTCTTCAGCACATATTTTGTGAGAATGATTATTCTGAGCCATTAAAAAGTGGCATTTAAAAAAAAATCTCTTGCACTTTATAGCGAAATGGAATCATTCTAAATTGAAAATGTTAATTTTTCATAATGTTAAAAATTATGTTCTGAAATATTTCTGCTCACTTCTGATAAAAAAATACTTTAAGTTTGAATAAAAATGCTTATATAAGAATTAGAACTACCATCAAAGATATAGATTTCTTCTACAGTTTCTCAAAGTATATCTGTTTATAATTATGCCTGTCTACATTATCTATTTATGTGAGTTTATTTCAACATTTTTATGACATTGATGCTACCATTATATTTATATAAATAGTGTTCATCCCAGCTGGGATCTGCTAAAATGTGAACATTATGGTATAAAATCATAAATCATTTAGATAGAATATGTTTATTTAAATTGTGTGCTAATATGAGCCAATAGAATGGCAATGTGCTCAACAGCTCAGAGCAATTCTTCAGTGTATTTGCTGTCATTAATCTAGGCAACAATAGAGGGACAGAATATAAAGATTGGATATTCATAAAGTAGATTTTATTAAATATTCTATTTTTGCACATAGAGATAAAGAATAAAGAAAGGAAAAGAACCATAATTAAATTACAACAATTATATGATGATATAGAGTTTACACCTACATCACATGCATAGATTGAGATCTATAAATCCTCCTCCCTTTGATATTGTCCAACCATCCCTTAAACACAGAAGTTTGAATGATTTGACATGTTGTCAACAAGTTCATAAATGTAAAATCCACAGCAGCATCTATGGATATATGGATATAACTGATGAGGGAGGTGTGGTAATTGTCACAGTTTGCAGTACCACTGTCAACTGTCCAACTAGTGCACTCAAAACAAGTAAACACTCTTGGTAACTTTGAATTACCAAAAGTAAACTTTTATTGGATATACTATTTTGGTACTGAAGAATCATAACCAACTCTGGTTTTCCTACGCAAATGCTTGCATTAAACAATAGCTTCCCTTTCTTCCCACCCCTATATGATGACATTATGAGATGACCTTTTGTTATGGGAACAGTCCACCTCCTTCTCAAGCACCTGCAGTGGTGATCTTGATGGTTTCCAGACGCTCACGGTCCATGCACAAATTCTCAGCAGTCCATTCCACCCTTCCCTCCCCCCATTGGCAAGCTGAGTAGCAATAAAGTTTGAAAGAAGCAAAGCGGTTCTTTCATTTTTAGCATGGGATTTTAATTCTGTCTTTCTGCTTTGTGGATATTAGGTAACTTATATAATTAGCAGGAATACATAAACGGTAAAGAATGTCAAATGTAAAATAACAACAAAAAAAACCAGAAGGCTTGTTGTTGAGTTAATAGTGGTGTCACAAGAAATGAAAAAGTGTGTCAGATCCCAAAGAGTGATCGTGCCATTCAGATGAGAGAAGGGGGGGCCTTGGGTTTGATTTATTAGCATTGCCTGTGTCAATTGACGATTTACAATCCATGCCTGGGCGCCAAACATCCTGAGATCTCTTCACTTTTGGAGAAGGTTTATGAGGGGCAATGTGGGATGTTTCACTTCAATGGATAACAGAAGATGGTCAGAGAAATGTATGTTTATCCGGTTCCCAGAGCAGTTGATAAAGAAAACATTTTCACACTTGTGTATTGGCTAGAATCTGCATTCTGGCTAATGGGAGGGGTCTCTACTGATTTAACTCTACCTGCTTTGCCTAAGGGTATTCAGACGTTGCTTTGAATGGAATGCTTTCACTTCTGCTTAATAAAAGATCCTTTTGAACTACATTGGCTCAGAAGTTCTCGCTTTCTTAAGTTAGATGTAGAGGCGATCCTTACAAAGTGCTCGACACACTGTAGGAGATGCTTCTCTATGTTGAAGGCAAGAAATTAAATCTAGTGATTGTGAATTCTCTTTGAATGGCAGCTGTAATGGTATGGGAGGCTTTAAAGGGCTATATACCTTAAGGCAATGGAGTATATATTTAGATCCTAACCTGAATATCCTTCTTCAGATAGAATAGAATGCCCCTCAGTAAGAGCCTGAATGAGAATCTGCAACTTAAATTTGTTGGGATATTCATGAGCAGGAAGAGTCATGTGGTAACTCAGTCAGCCAATGTGAGTAAAGTGCTACTGAGTCTGTGCAAAAGGAATTAAGCAAGAAGCTGGACATGTTTTCCAGTCTCTGGTCTGTTTCTGTATCTCTCTGTGTGAAGACTTCATTATGATGTGTTGCTGTAAAGAAGAATGTATGGTATTGTAAATATTTTGATAAGATTATAAAGAAGTTATTTGATTCAGCAAATGCAGTCAACTGTGAGAGCTTCTGATTTATTTTTCTACAACAGAGAAAAAAAAGAAAAATTCTCTAACAAAATTATTGGCTGAGATTATTGTTTTAAGGCAAGTCATTAGCTTAGCTGACTTTTGATGATAAAATTGTATTTGCTTGGGGAAAAATCCCCTATCACCAAAGAGCTTTCTTTTTGCAGTCTTTGCAGCCTTTGCTGCACTTATATTATTTGGTCAATCTTGACAAAGCTATACACAAACAGAGAGTCTGTAATAAATCTGTTTACTGTTGTTTATCAGTTTCTCAGTAGAATTCACATATTTAATGAAATCATCTGTTTTCTTTGTCTTTTACAACCACCAATGAATATAATTCTTTTATAATAAATTAAAGGTATATGGTTATTATCACCATTTATCTTTGATGTTTCCTACAACTGCAGTGTAATAATGAGAACATATCTTAAAGATTATGTTCTTTCATAGTAGAATAGAAAATGAAGAATGGAGAAAAGGCAGACTTGGACAGGTACATGAATTCTAGAAGGATATTAAGAAATACATTTAGTTACAGAAAGTTATTGGTGTGGTAACCCCAATAATCCCATAAAGGAAAAAAAATATTCATAATCAGGAATGGTTCTGAAGATATTTCTTTTATCTTAACATTGATTGATTGATTAATTGAATGATTGATTGTGGGCTGTATAAACTTCTTGAATTTCAGAAAACACTAAGTGATGTACATGAGCAATGGTATCATTGTTGCCTACCTGGCTGAGGCTGGCAACAAATATCCATAAGCACAAAAAGAGAAAAGGCCCAGAACCTTTTACTGGCTTCTACTGATAATGTGATTACATTGTCAAAGTAATTAAGATATTATAGGAAACTAAAGAAATGCATTTCTGGGGTTTTGCCCTTTATTTTAGTATTATATGAAGCACTACAAAAAGACTGGAAATACAATGTCAAGAATTATTTAGTTCCCTATCGGTAAAAGGAGGAGGGGGTCAGAAATTAAACTTTACTATGTCCTTACTCAAACTTATTTGTGCCAGCTAATCCAGTAATTGGGGCTGTAATTCCAAGAAGGCTTCTCTTTTGAATTCAAAGGGCATATTCATTCATTATTCTAGAGGATTGCTGCCTAGCACTGATAGGTTTGGAAAGTGTGAAATGATGAGCACTTAGTAACAGAACTTTATTTCATAATGAATAAATCAGTTAAATGGATATTTTATTAGATACCGATAGTGGCTCAGCATATGGGTGATAAGGTAAGTATTCATAGCTATTGATCACATTTAATAATGAGCTCTGGGAATAGTAACAAGAGAATCATGGAGCTCGCTCTACACTTAATTTTGTTTCAAGGGATTGTTAGTTGCAATTTAAGATCAAAAGTAACATATGAGGTACTGTCAGAAAGTTTTATGGCAATTTCAGCAGGATCCTATATAATTCAAAAATCTTGGATGTGTGTTGTATGTGTGTGCTTATGAGAATTATACTTCGTTATTTGATGTCTTTCCAAATGCTAGCAAAAAGTGAGAGTACTTAGACTACAAGAAATTGCAAGCCTGTAAGATTTAATATGTCTGGTGCTTAGGGCTATGAATAAAATTCATTGTTAGAAAGCTGAAAGCAACTTTAAAACCAAATGAAAGCAATAAAAAATCTTATGTAGCCTTTTCTGTATTTAACATTATTATAAATTCTATGAAGAACAATTTAAATGACATAAAACATAAAACTTGCCTTGCTGGCTTGGATGGAAGTTCCATCTAGCTCTGCTTTTACCCAGCTGATGACTTCCAGAACTAGCATGACTAACAGACATAAATGTATTTAATTTACGGTATGACTGATGCATTATTTCAATTTTATCCATCTAGTTTTAGTGATCTTCTATGATATTTTTCATATAAAAGAGGTTGATCTTTGTAGTTGCTCAGAACTGACTTCTAACACATAATCACTTTAAAGCTATTTATTCTAGTACTGGGATGGGGAACCTTCATCCAACTTCCATCCCATCAGGTCTTTCTCATTTAGTTTTTAGTGTACCAGTTGAGGATCATTCCCTTTCTCAAAGGCCAACTCCATTTTTTCCAATGAATGATGTGCAAGGAGCTTCCTCTGCCCCTCTCTTCCACCTGATGTAACTTAGTAGTTTTTTTCCAGAAGAGATGAAACTTTCAAAATATAGCCTATCATAACGACATTATATAATCTGTGGGAAAATACTCAGAAAATTTACTTTGCTGAATCCTGTTTCTCATCCTTTGGCTATTCAGTATCATTATATAACAATAAACTATATCATAAAAATACCAATGAAAACATGGTATTTTTAGATATCCATAAAGTGCTTATATTTAACCAGAGGAGAACTACACTTTCCTATACTTATTCACTGAAATATTATATGGTCCTCATCCCTATCATTCAGTCATGAATAGATTACAACTCCAATATGTCTGGTCCTGATTTGTACTCCATAAGATATACAAAAGGATCACATAATATAACTGATAAAACCAGCCCATGTGATTTTACTCAAAACTAGTTATTTCATTTAAATAGAGCTTCACATTCTATGGAGCAGAGGTGGGATTCAGCAGGTTCTGACCAGTTCTGGAGAACCGGTAGTGGAAATTTTGAGTAGTTTGGAGAACCGGTAAATACCACCTCTGACTGGCCCCACCCCCATCTATTCTCTGCCTCCTGAGTCCCAGCTGATTGGGAGGAAATGGGGATTTTGCAGTATCCTTCCCCTGCCACGCCCACCAAGCCACGCCCACAGAACCGGTAGTAAAAAAATTTGAATCC
>QLTV01001822.1:154331-166610 GCA_003457575.1 Thermophis baileyi
TTTTCTGGTTTCCTGCCTCCTGGGGTGGGGAGGGAATGGGAATTTTGCAGTATCCTTCCCCTGGAGTGGAGTGGAAATGGAGATTTTACAGGATCCTTCCCCTGGAGTGGGGTGGAAATGGAGATTTTACACTATCCTTCCCCTGGAGTGGGACGGAAATGGAGATTTTACACTATCCTTCCCCTGGAGTGGGGTGGAAATGGATATTTTGCAGTATCCTTCCCCAAGGAGTGGGGTGGAAATGGAGATTTTACAGTATCCTTCCCCTGGAGTGGGGTGGAAATGGGGATTTTGCAGTATCCTTCCCCCAGGAGTGGGGAGGGAATGGGGATTTTGCAGTATTCTTCCCCTGCCACACCCACCAAGCCACGCCCACCAAGCCACACCCACAGAACCGGTAGTAAAAACATTTGAATCCCACCACTGATCCCCTTCACATTTTTGTGGCGCAGAATGGCCCCAACCACCACATCGCTAACATCAGCTTGTATTACAAATGGTTCCTCCGGGTTCGGGGGTTTAAGGGTTGGCTCCACTGCAAAAAGCCGTTTGAGCTTTTCAAAAGCCACTTGGCACTTCATAGTCCAATTAAGTGGCTGGCTCAGCTTGGGCTTCACCCCCCCTCCTCCTGTTTTTAGTACTTTGGTGATGGGCAGGCCTATTTGTGCAAATGAGGAGATGTATTGGCGGTAAAAGTTGACAAAGCCCAAGAATCTCTGCAGTTGCCTTCTGGTACAGGGGGCTTCCCATTCTAGTATTGCTTTCACCTTTCCGGAGTCCATGTCCATTCCCTCACTGGACACATGGTACCCCAAGTAATTCAGATTAGTTTTGTGGAAATCGCATTTGGACAGTTTAGCATAGAGCTTGGCTTTTAAGAACTTCCTTAGCATTTCCCGCACTATGTTTATGTTATCTTCCATCATTTTAGAATAAATGAGGATGTCACTAACACCCCCTTATACAGGTGCTCATGCAGTATTTTGTGTATCAGCTGAATGAACACTGTGGGTGGTCCCTGCAGTCCGAAGGACATCACATGAAATTGATAATACCCTAACGGGCAATTGAAGGCAGTTTTTCAATCATCGCCCTCCTTAATTCTCACTTGGTAGTACACTTCTCTCAAGTCCAGTTTGGTGAACACCCTCCCCTTGGCCATGTATTCTAGCATGTCCTTCATAAGGGGGAGGTGGTACATATTTTCCACACAGACCCCATTCATCCCATGGGTTGCCATCCTGGATTTCACTGGTTGGATGAAGCCCCTAGCTAGATTTTTGTCCATGAAGTTTCTGAGACCCTCCATTTCCCTTGGGGTCATTGAGTACATCTTTGGTTTGGGTAATTTCACCCCAGGCAGTATTTCAATTGCACAGTCTGTGGGTGGTGGGGAGGAAGTACATCCGACTCCCACTCACTAAACACTTCTGCTAAGTCCATGTATTCCTCTGGGATGCTCAGCCCCACTTGCTCACTCTCAGCTAGTGCATTAACGGGCTCTGCCTTCCCCTTCTCCACCAACGGCATTTTGTCAACTTTGTGCATCTCTCCACTCACTGCAGTTTGCCTGCTTTATTTCTCCAGCATCACATGTTGCCCTTCCAGTCAATCATTGGATTCCATTTTTTCGCCACACCAACCCCAATATCATAGTCTCTGCCATTTTGGGGGATAGTATAAACTGGATTGTCTCTTCATGGCACCCTGCTTTCAGGATTACTGGCTCAGTTAGGCACATAGTGGGCAGCCCCCCAGTAAGGAAGTCATCAACTTGCTCAAACTTCATAACTGCCTCAATTTTTAAGTCTCAGTCCCATCTTTTCCACAGTTCATAGGCTAACCAAGTAGCGGGTAGAACCTGAGTCTACCAGGGCCATGAAGACCCCCTTGCTCCTGAGTGGGGCACTAGCATCTCCACCTGGGCAGTCAAATGGGTGATGGTTCCACTTACTATTGGATCATCCTCCCCTTCATTGTCACTCTCGCAAAAGATCAGATTGGGTTTGGTGGGGTCGGCTGCCCGCATCTTCTCCTTTCTCTTCCTCTGTGCCTTCTTGGCCTTCGGCTGCCTCAGACACCTCGGCACTGACATGGGTTGTGGGGCTAGGCAATTGTCTGTCTGATGCCCTCTTTTCCACATCGGAAGCAGGCTCTGGGCAGGCACTGTGGGCTCTCCCTCGGGGTGGCAGGAGGGGCCATTGATCCCTTGCACATTGGTAGGTGTCTCTCCTGGCCTCCAACCCTCATGTGCCATGTGCTGCCAGTACTCCAACAGGACTTGCTCCACTGTGGTTGCCAGTTGGTACCATGAGGTTGTCTGGAATTCCTCGGGCAGGCAGTTTTGGTACAGCTCCTTGTTTAGTCTCCTTGTTTAGTGGTAGACCAGTAAGCATTCCATCCAGCCTCTCAACTTCCCAGCCAGGCTACAGAACTCCTGAATGTATTCAGTTACTGGCCAACTCCCCTGTCTTATGGTGCTGATCCTGGATTCTGTTTGGCAGGCTGATGCAGGGTCTCCAAACCTGGCTCGAAGTTCCTCCAGAAGGGCATCTGCATTCCCCAATTCTGGCACTCCTTTGTCATGGAGCTACATTACCCACTCTGCCACCTTGTCCTCTAGATTTGAAGTGATGGCATTCACACGGGCAACTTCGTCTGGACACATTGCCCCGTATTGCTCCAGATAATTCTACATCTGGTTCAGAGAGTAGACTAGAGAGTAGACCAGCTGCCCATCAAACATAGCTTTTAGAGGCAGGGGCTCCCAGTTGTCCTGAACTAGTATGTAGACCGGTGGCAGCCTCCCGCCTATGGGACTGCTTGAGCTTGGGCTCCTGCCACTGCAGGGATTCCTTGGGCTTGTCCCGCAGCAGTGAGAGGGATGGCAGCCCCTATTGGGGGAGCCCCAGCTCCTTGGGCCACCCCTTGGGATGGAGATGGGGACAGGGCCACTGATGCTTGGCCCATCCCAAGCCCCACTCCTGGGTTCGACGGGTTTGGGTTTGTTTGTTTGTTTGTTTGTTTGTTTGTTTTTGCTGTTGGTAACTTGATTGTTTTTCCCCCTCAAGTTTTTTATTTTTTTATTTTTTTACAAACATCAATTCGTGAACAGTGTGGAACCTGGGTATCATACATTCTAATACAAATAAGACTAGTGAAGTTAATCATAGTTATTACATTCAGTCAGCTTATATATTTCTAATAATAATACACATTTGTACTAAGTTTCAATCTGTCATTATTCAATTATTTCATATTTTCTCTTGTTATTGTTTTTATTTATTATATAAAAGTGTATGCACAAATTTTTCCCCTCTTTCTATCTCTTATTCTAACTTTTAATCATATCACCCTTTATTAAAAACATTTTCTTTTGATCCTACCTAACTTCTAGTCATGTCACCTACCTAAAAAAGAAAAGAGAGAGAAAAAGAAAAGCAACTCAGAACAACAACAAAAAAGAAAGATAATCTATCCATCGTCTCTCGCCGACTTCAATACTTTAATTGCTATGTTTTTTTTTACTTGCCTCCCATATTCCTCTCTTGGATCTTTATCTCTGTCTGTATCTGCTTCTTGACTGTTCAATCTAGATATTTCTCCCACCTCTACCCTCTTCCACTGCCTAATTTCCAAAATTTCTGCCCAGGCCCCTATCTTCCTTTCAAAGATATCTTCCTGTATCACCAATTCTCTTTTCAACTCTCTTAATATATTTTCCCCCTGATTTAATTCATCAGTCATTATTATTTTCATTGTTATCTCCTCCTTGTGATTTTCTTTTATTCTCTGGTTCTTCGGTTCAATCTTTTCCTCCATTTCTTCTGTTGGCTCCTCCCTTTCCTGGGCATTTTGGCCTTTACTCATCATCCCTCATATAGTATTTTCCATTTTTTCTGTAGCCTCCTTAAATCCTTTCTCCATAATGTCTTTTGTGTTTTGAAAAAGTAACGCCATCTCCTTCAAAGTTCCACTCATTTCTTCCTTATAAAGCATCTTATTTTGCTTTTTTTTAAAATTCAACTTTTGTCCAGCAGTCCATGAACTATTTATTCAGTCCTTAAGTTGCCCTTCAGGGAGTGCACTAATCACAATTCTTTATATCCCATAGGTAAACAGTCAGTTCCATTTAAATAGTCCCAGAGGTTATCAAAAGCCTCTTTGCGTCCCCTTTACAGGTTCAATCTTCTAGCATAACATTCAGGGGTCCCTTTAATTAAATAGCTTCCTTATTTTCATAATTAGATCTCCAGTAGTCATGGGGTAGATGGGAATAATCCAGTAAATATTTCCAGTCATATAGATATTCCCAGACTTGTAATTTTCCTTTTCGTCAGCAGATGGCACTCTCAACTTAGATTTCAGTATTGTCAATCATCATTTTAGTTATAAATCAATTATAAAAGCAGAATAAGTTTTATAAGTAAGTAGTTCCAGCATTTTAAAATGCCTTCCCAGTACCACGTCTTCCCAATTTAAGAGTCCAATTTTCTGTATATTTCAAAATTTTATTATTTTCTCTCTTGTGCCTTCCCCTTCCAGTCTGGTATTTTCTCAGAATGCATAGATGCCACTTTAACAAATAAAGTGGGGTTAAGTTTAAGGCAAAAATAAATCCTCTCCCCCAGTTCCAGTCACAGTTCACCTACTTCACTCCAGCACCAGTCTTAGTTGTTCGTTGGTTGTCCCAGCTTTGTGGCATCCATCTTTAGGCTGCCTCTTCTTCTTGCCGTGGCTGAGAGGGAAAAAACCCTCGGGTCAGACAGGAGAGCTGCGACTCTCCTTGACCTCACAGGGTGCCCCTCTTTGCTTCACCGCCCCTACAGGGTGGCTTTGGCATCTCTCAGAGCCCACAAACAGGAAGAGCTCAGACAGGGAACGTGGAGACCCATTCCCTGTGTCTGATATCGCTGCGACGTCAACCGGAAGTCTTTGACAGGTTTGTTCATGCTGCTCCCCGCATCTCCATTTTGACAATTCTTTCGCACAGTTGCTCCACAGATGGGCTACAGCATGCTGTCAATAATTTCCACTCCCTTGGCTTTTCCCAGTCTTCAGCCCTCTGGGCCTTTCATTTTCTCCCTTGAATCACGGCAATTCCAGGTGGGACCAAGGGGAACACGACTCCTTCATCATGCACCAGTGGCTGCTCCGTCTTCTCCACCCTCACCTTGGATCAGGTCAACACCGTCTGCACCCCAGCATCCACTTGGATGACTGCTGGTGCCTCCTGAGGAGGGAGTGATCCAGGCTTCATTGTGACATCAGCTTTTTGCTCTGTTCCAGAAATTGTTAGGTTACAGCTCTCTCGGAGGCATCCGAGTAGGCTGCGTTGAGTTAGAGAGCTGGTTTAATGATAACTGTCCAACTATTTTATTTTATTTATTTATTTATTTATTTATTTATTTATTTATTTATTTATTTATTTATTTATTTATTTATTTATAATTTTTCAAACAAAAACAAAAACAGGAATAATATAAAAATACAATGACAGGGACAATAGGAACGTTAGTGCGCTTATGCACACCCCCTCTACGGACCTCTTAAGTATGACGTGAGGTCCACGGAAGTCAATTTGTGACTAAAACTGTGAAAATTTGTAGCTGAGACAACTGAATCAGGTAGAGCATTCCAGACTTTGACAACTCTATTACAAAAATCATATTTTATACAGTCAAGTTTAGAATGATTTACATTGATCACACACATATTATTGCGATTAAAATAGAAAAAGGTAAAACATTATGTACAGAAGAGTGCAAAACTTTTCTCGTAAAATACTTCTGAACCTGCTCGATTGTACTAATGTCAGATATATGGTAGGGATTCCAAACAGTTGAACAGTACTCTGAGATTGGTCTAGTGTAAGTTTTATAAGCTCTAGTTAGCAATACAATGTTTCCAGAAAAGAAGCTTCATAGAATTAAGTTTACAACTCTTAGTGCTTTTTTACCACCTAGCTTATACTTGACATTCTGATTACATTTATCAATATGTAAGACAGAGGATTTATTAATGAAGTTGCCAAATGGATGACCGTTTAGACACATAGTAAATTTGGACCTGTGGAGAACGATGGCTTTAGATTACATAATGCTAGTTCAACATTATCTACTGTAAATTTAATATTCAGCAATTTGCTACAACTATTTGTGGTTTGACTTGCGAATGAGGGACTGCAACCATTGCTATCCACAAAAACTGAACTAAAAATTGTATTGAAAAGATTGGCCTGACCAACATTGTCATTACAATCACCCCCGTTTTGCCCTTTTAAGGGTGGAATCACTTGCGAGTCTTTAAGTTTTGAGTTAACAAAGTTGTAAAAGGCTCACGTAGAGTTTGAGTTTGACAGCTTTTCCTCCTGTTTACAGAAATAATTTTAGTGCATTCGTCTTTAATTTGACAACATAAGGCTTTGTAGCGGCTTAACTAGCGAACCCAAAACAAGGAAACACTTTTGGGAGATTGGAATTCCCAAAAGTAAAACTTTATTGGATACACCATATTGGTACTGAAGAAACAAAACCATCTCTGGTTTCCCCGCTCAAATGCTTGCCTAGTTAAACAATAGCTTCCCCTTCTTCTCACCCCTGGGTGATCACATTGTCCAATTATGAGATGTTCTTTTGTTATGGGAATACTCCATCTCTTTCTCCAACACCTGCAGCTGTGACCTTGATGGTTTCTATGCCTCTTCACATTCCATTTCCCCCTTCCCTCCCCCCAGTTCATTGGCAAGTTGAAAAGCATTAAGGTTTGAAAGAAGCAAAGTGGTTCAATCTTGACACTGAGACTAGAAACTAAGTCCTGTAAAAAGGAATGGAAAGAGCTGTGTTTTGTCGTAAGAAAATTTGACAGAATGGTACAACTTAATTGATTTAAGTATACAAAGGCAGATTCCAACTGAATGTCAGAAATATCTTCTGAACAACAGATTGCATAATTAGCTAGAGAAATGCTAGGTTCCTTTCTGTTGGATTGGTTAAGAGCCTAGAAAGTCAACTGGATTCAAAAAATGAATAGAGCATAAGTCAATAGTTATAGTTTCCCAAGTCTGTGACTCTATTGATACCTGTTACTGTTTGGATAGAAACTAAGGTAGAAAGTGGATAGAAATAAACATTTCAATATACTTCTTAGTGAATAAGCCTATTGAGTACCATATTGTGGAGATGGACAAAATAGCCCCAATGGAATTTCTAATTAAAATTGATGTTATTATTCATTCCTACCTATTTACTTTTAGTGAGATTTACTTTGACATATGTATACCCATCTTTTTCTAGCTACTTACAATATAACTACCGTATGTTTTGGAGTATAAGATGCACTGGAGTATAAGACGCAGCTTAGTTTTTTTTGGGGGGAAATAGGGGGGAATCTGCCTACCAGGTATTCATCTGGCTAGCATCCTTAGTCTGGTCAGCTTCAGCACATTATTTTATCCCCTGGTTAGGGCTGGAAAAAACCTTCTTCGGAGGGAGTAGCAATGAAAAAAGCCTCTGGTTTTGAGTGCTTTTTATCCCCTGCTTGGGGATAAAAAACAGCTTCTAAAGCACAACTGATCTTTGGAGAGAGAAGCAATGAAAAAAGCAGGCAAAGCACAGAGATCGCTTCACTCGCTAGCGCCTCATTAGGGCTGAAAAAAAAAGCTTCTAAAGCACAGCTGAGAGTCAGAGGGAGCAGGCAAAGCACGGAAGATCACTTCACTGAAAAAAAGCTTCTAAAGCACAGCTGAGAGTCGGGGGGGGAGCAGGCAAAGCATGGAGATCGCTTCACTCACTAGCACCTCGTTAGGGCTGAAAAAAAGCTTCTAAAGCACAGCTGAGAGTCGGAGCATGCAAAGCACGGAAGATTGCTCCTCATTAGGGCTGAAAAAAAAGCTTCAAAAAAGCTACATTCGGAGTATAAGATGCACCCAAATTTTCAGCCTCTTTTAGGGGGAAAAAGTGTGTCTTATACTCTGAAAAATATGGTATATAAGAGAGAAATATGCTGAAAAATGTTGGCTGGCAATAAAGCTGCCAGCCTACCATGTAAGACATGTTGTACCACAGGAATAATATTCTTGCCCAACCTAATACAGAGAAAGCTTATAATCTGACTGTAACTATATCTACTGTGTCACAAAGACAATCTATAGATTTCAATTCATTATGTTTTGCACCTAAGAAGTGTCCTACAGTACATGCAAAGAGGTTAGGAAAACCTAAAACGCAAAATCAACTAAGGCTTCCAAGAGATGATAAAAATAAAGGCAGTTTATGGGAAATAGTTTCATACATCCAAATGATAAGAAATTGGCTGAGAAAAATCCAGGCACACTGTTCCCAGGACTTTCAATGGCTTTCCAGAAGATATTATTTCTTGCATTAGGTGAATATACAGTATCTTTTGCATTTTGGCACTGCATGCTAGAATAGCCAGATCATTAAACAGAGCAAATTCAAAATAGCAATAGCACTTAGATTTATATACCACTTCACAGTGCTTTACAGCCCTCTCTAAGCGGTTCACAGAGTCAGCATATTGTTCCCAACAATCTGGGTCCTCATTTTACTGACTTTGTAAGGATGGAAGGCTGAGTCAACCTTGAGCCTGGTGAGATTCGATGTCAAATTGCAGTCAGCCGGCAGTCAGCAGAAGTAGCCTGCAGTACTGCAGTACTGCAATAGTAGCGACTGCACCACCGTGGCTCTTATGATTTGTTTAAATATTTGTTTAAAGATGATTTGTTTAAAGAAAAATTGTCAACATAAAATATCTTTGTGAATGAAATTCCAACATATTTCTTGATCTTAATCCAGTAAAGGAAATATAACAATGGATGTAGAATTTCACATAGGAAAGCAAGAATTGGTCCAGGTAATGTATTGGATCAAAGCACATTCACATCTATAACATAATGCCAATGTGCATTCACTCAAGTTAGTAAAACTTCTAATGTGCAGGTGGTTCTAATTATATGAGTTTTTGGTTGTTAGAAACAGTTGTATGTAACAGATTGGATTGAAACCTATGAATTAGAATTAAGTGCAATATTAAGAAACAAGTCTTTAATTTCAGTGATATCCATATGCATTTTAGTATCTGGCTTAATTTTTGCAAAAAAGGTGACATTAATATTGGATTAAAATTAGATATGATAAAAACAGTAAACTATTTTTGGAGAATACTGGTGAATATTCAGACTTCTCAAAATAAATTTGCTGCGAGATCTGTGTCCTGGGTTTTGAAACTACCTCCATATCCACATCCTTCTTTATCATCATCCCTTTAAATTATACATTATTTAAAACAATCAAAAACTAGTTTAACTCAATTTTTTTACTATCTTTTGATACAATTTTCTATTGAAGCTCAATCTCATTCAGGGAAGTAAACAATTATTTCATCTATCATACATATGAACACCATATTAACATCAACACATATCAATGAACTTTCTTTTAAGCATATTGTCATACATTCCATTAGAATAGAATAGAATAGAATAGAATAGAATAGAATAGAATAGAATAGAATAGAATAGAATAGAATAGAATAGAATACTTTATCTTGCCAAGTGTGATTAGACACAAAAGGAATTTGTCTGTGGTGCATACAAATGAATTTGTCTCAGTGTACATACAAAACAACAAAGTAATAATCATCATAATAATGATAATAAGAGAAGGTAGTAGAAAAGATGAGAAGGATAATAGTAATATGTCAGAGACTGTAGCTATCTAGCCAGCACACAAGCAAATAATTCAGCAGGATTCATTTATAGAAGAAACTTCTTTATATACAATAATATAAAACACGATGCATGTATGCAATACCCATGCAGCTCTTGCAACATGGTATAGAGAAGAAATAGCAAGGACAAGGACAAGAAGTAGAAACAAGGACCAACCAAGCAAAGATAAACAAACTCTTATATACACAGAACAGTTAAGCTAAGCAATGCCCAGGGTCTGAGCCGTCTGACATGGCTCACAACAAATCCTGAGACTGTGTCTCAGTCACCAAACAGTTCCCATTGACTGACTTGTTGTTATGACTATTCCAGTTCATAAATTCTTATACACTGACACTCCTCCCTTTATGACTGGAATAGATATAAAACTGAATAACTTAATATTCTTCCCATGGTGCACTCCACCCAATGGCTTGGTCATTATATCTGCCAGATTATCTTCTGAAGAACAGTGAAGCAAGCTAATTAATTTACATTTGATGGCTTCTCTTACATTACAATATTTAATATCCACATGCTTGCTTCTATTTTTTACTCTGTCACCTGTTGCCATTTTAATGCAAGCAGCATTATCCTCAAACACTGTTACAGCGTCACTTACTTTTACGTTTAAATCTTTTAACAGCTGTATGTACCAAGTTACCTCTGCCTCTGCAGTAGAAATGGCTACAGTTGTTTGTTTTCTGGACTTCCAACCAATTAAAGCCCCTCCAAATAATACCACAATCCCAGAATTGGACTTTCTGGTTTTTACATCATTGGCATAATCACTATCAACATTTCAACTTTAATTCTTCAGAGACCTGTATTTGAAGACCCAAGTTCACAGTTCCCTTCAAATACCTGAGAATCCTTTTTACACCCTTCCAATGCAATTGCATTGGTGCAGTAGTAAAGCTACTTAAGATGCTTACTGCACAAGCTATGTCTGGTCTGTACCACTGTGACAGATATAGCAAGCTCCCTATTGCTGACTGATATATCTCTTGATCACAGGCTTCACTTTTGTCCTCACCCAAACTGTTATGAAAATCTGTGCTCATAGGTGTTGGAGCAGAATTACAATCCTTTATGTTATATCTCTCCAACAACTGTTCAATTTTTCTTCTTTGACTGAGAACATAACCACCTTTCTCAGTTTTTTGTATCTCTACACCAAGATAGTTTTGTATTTCACCCAAATCTTCTAATTCAATTTTTTTTCTCTAGCAAATTCTTTTACCTGTGACAGATCTTTTGCAATGCAACAAAGATCATCCACAAATGCTAATAATTGACAATCCCCACCTTGTAACTTTCCAGTATATATACAACCATCAGCCTTGCAACTCTAGAACCCAAGACCCTTCAATGCCATATCTAAACAGATATTCCAATTCCTGGCTGACTGCTTCAGCCCATAAATGTCCTTGTTCAATTTATACAGTGTTAGGCTTTTTACTTTCATACCCTGGTGCTTGAACCATGTAAATTTCTTCCTCTAATTCTGCATTGAGGAATGCTGTGGTTATATCAAAATGCCAAATTTTATGGCCACGTGCCACTGCTAACGCTAGTGCCAACCTTATGCTTTCACTCTTTACCGTAGGTGCGAGTACCTCATCATAGTGCACGTTTTTCCTTTGTGAAAAACCTTGTGCCATTAATCTTGCGTTATATTGGACCTCATTGTTGGGTAGTACTTTCCTTTTGTACACCCATTTACATCCTACGGCTTTGCAACCTTGTGGCAAAGTCATAGATTTGAACACTTTATGTTCACCCATGGATTTCATTTCTTTGTCCATAGCTTCTTTCCACTTCACTTGTTCAATTTTGGGTAATGCCAATATTTCCTTATAGTTCCTTGGCTCATACCACACATTACATACCTTTACTTCACTAGCAGAATACCTGTCAGGTGGAATCACTCTGATCTGCGTGGCATTGACTGCTCTTGTGTTTCAACCCTCTCTTGCTTCATATCTGAGTCACCATCTTCTCCTGACTCCTTTTCTTGTTTTCTTGTTCTTTTTCAGCTTCTCCTCCCTGAACGCTGACACAGTCACTAAATGAGTTACCGTCACTAAGTGGATCATTCCAAAAATTGGCATCAATTCTATTCCAATTTTGCTCTGCAAAGCTAGCATACCTGGAAATCACTATTCTCTTGCTCCCATTGCTAAAGCGATAGCTCTTTGAGCCAGGTTCATAGCCCATAAACCTGAGCTTTCTAGCCTTTGGTTGACCTTTTCTCCTGATTGCTTTTGGAATATGCACCCATGCATTGCTTCCAAACACCCTTAAATGTGCCACAGATGGCTTTCTCCCATATAACACTGCATATGGAGTATCATTAATAGAGGAACTCCACAGCCTATTGATTAAATAATTAGCAGTCAACATTGGGCTTCACCCCAATATGACCTGCTCAGACCAGAATCCCCCAGCAGTGAGTCCTTCATTGTTTGTAAGACTCCATTCCGCCTCTCAACTACACCATTCTCCGCTGCTGTGTCTGGATTAGTGTGTCTGTGTTTCATTCCTTC
>QLTV01001822.1:193887-206362 GCA_003457575.1 Thermophis baileyi
CTTGTGGTTCTTCCAGAAAGAATACCAAATCGTCGGCAACCGCCTGTATTTTATACTCCTCTTTTTTGTCTTTGGTTCCTTTAATACTCGAATTGGATCTAATTTTGTTCAACAATATTTCTAGGGTCAATATAAAAAGCAGAGGTGACAGTGGGCATCCCTGCCGGACTCCTTTCATTATCTGGAATGTTCTAGTGGTATCCCCATTTATTATTACCTTGGCTTTCTGGGAAGAGTATATTGTTTCTATCATCTGCTCAAATTTTTCTCCGAATTTCATTTTCTTAATTTGTCCAATCATATATTGCCAATTTACATTATTTTTTCTTTTGTTCAGGAAGAAAGGTAAAATCACCAGGTGGCTTATCAAACTTATCATCCGAACTTCTCCAATAGCTTTAGAATGGTTAAATAAGCAATTTCTGAAAGTGATTAGAAAGTGAAATTAGTGAACTCAGTGTCCTTTAAAAGATTCTGCTGCAGTTGTGAGCAGATCTCTTTGTCACCTGGTACTCAATCATAATGGCTGATCCTTCCATCTCTTAGTGTTCAAACCTACAGAAGACTGCTGTGGTCTCCTTAAGAACAGCAACTATCTGGAACATGAGAAAAGTTTTTGTCCTCTCCTTATGTGGAGAAGTTCTGAATAACCCATCTACTTGCCAGTTCTTTGGTCTTTGCTATGATTCTCGTTTCTACTATTTCAGTTACGTTTTTCATTCACTATGCCTATCCTGGAAATCATTTACATGTGGAATTTCCTAATATAATCAAGAAAAACATAACCTTTGAAGCCTATTAATAATCTATTGATATTTTATGTTAATTGTCTAATAACCTACTTATAATCCAAGCTAATGTTGGATTGAATGAAGAAGCAATAAGCAAATAAAGCAAGTTTATTTTTTTTCTTCAGTCATGGTAGTAGAAAGTATTCAGTATAAACATTAGCTATTTTTTGTCTTAAAGATGATAGTTATGTTCTTCAAAAGATATTTTTTTACATTGTTGACTTTCAGGTCCAGTTAAGCTTTTTTATTTCTCTGTCAAAACCAATCTTTAGAATGAAGTCATAACTATAAATCTCATACTTTTGTGAAATTGCTCTTATCTAATGCTTATTTTATGGAATCAAAACAAAACAGATGCTAATGGGAAACTTTAACAAGGCTGTCTATAGCTTCACATATTACTAAACATATTTAATTCCAACAATTTAACACCAAGATTCAATAATACCTTACCTCTACTCAAGCCACACTTATCCATTTGGAGCCATAAATCTAGAGAAGGTGTTGGAAAAGGTGGTCAGCCTTGAATAGGTTAATGATGTATCCTTAAGATGGCTAAGATAAACACATATATTCACATATTCCCATTTGTGTTTTACATATAACAATGCCTCTCTTTATCCATGTATCCATTCTACAAATAGAAAGAATGGATGTTTTCTGGTTGCTGATGAATAATTTTAATAAGAACAGCACCATCATAGTTTTGAAATGTTATTTACTTCAGTAGGTATCTTGTTCAGACTGAACAATCACCATTCCGAAAATATATTATCTCTGTTATAGCTATTTTGATTAGCCCTGTAAGAAAAATATTTGGATGGTTGAACAGTTTTCAGATAGGAAGAAATGCCTGTCCAATCACTACCAGTACTAACATAAATAACTCTCCCAAAATACTTAGGCAAAAAGAAAAAAATCTGCATATACTGTCAGTTGAAAAAAATATCATGTACAACTGATTTCTCCTCCTGAACCAATTGTATTTATTTAATATTTAAATACCATGTTTCTGTGTGCTGGATTAGCATTTTCCTTGTTGTTCTTCTGAAGTTGAAAAAGCCTCCACATCATTTTCTTTGTCATTTCAAAATGTGTTAATTTGTATTCAGCACCTTGTTTTTCACTTCACCTAATTACTATGCACTAAAGACTCCAACACATTAGAACATTGCATATCAGCAATGGTAGCCAAGTGCTGTGTTTCTTCTCCTAATTGGTATTCATGATATAACAGTCTTTTAAAAAAAAAAATGGCTAAAGCCAATTTCTCCAGAAATAATGAGAAAATATTAGCATTAAATGTTACCACAACAGTGGCCTCTTTGTTAGATTATTTTCTTTACCATCCACTTTCTTCTTCGTGATTGACTTGCTCTTTTTGTTAACCATTCTATCTTGGCATGCTAATCAACAGTTAATAAGGCCTACCCTTTCTTCTAAAATGCCTGCCTTCAGTAAATTCAAATGGCCATCTCATTATCTGATCTTATTTAAGTTTCTCAGTTTGCTATCACTGTTCAGATTGTTATCGTTTCCAGTCTTTTGAAAATGTGTAGAACAAATCCCAACTGAGTTTCATTTTCTCTGTGGACAATATCGTGTGCTACTTCTTTTATTTAATCTTTAAAGATAGTGTGTTTTAAACTAGTTTCTTCTTTATTTTTGTCTGTTGCTTATCTAATTTTTTTTAAACTCCAAATGTGTTAATAACTCCAACTCTCATTTCAACACTTGTTTTAACAATGAGTTTTGTTTTTTTAATTACCAAATTAAAATCTGGATATGTAGTCTTAAACTATTAACATGTTGTCATTTATAATTTGAAACTTCTTTTTCCTGACATGCTAGCTTATATACATTTTAATTAAATAACATTCTGATTTTTATCCCATTCTTCTTATTGTGGTATAAACTGTAAAGGTGTATTTGTTATATCTTATGCCTTTCAAATCTCCGAGAAATACAAAATGGAGAAATACAAAATAAATAGCAATAGCAATAGCACTTAGACTTATATACCGCTTCACAGTGCTTTACAGCCCTCTCTAAGCGGTTTACCCAGTCAGCATATTGCCCTCAACAATCTGGGTTACTGACCTCGGAAGATGGAAGGCTGAGTCAACCTTGAGCCTGGTGAGATTCGATCTGTCAAACTGCTGGCAGCCGGTGATCAGCAGAAGTAGCCTGCAGTACTGTACTCTAACCACTGTGCCACCGCGGCTCTTTGAAGAGAAGAAAGCGG
Source organism: Thermophis baileyi (assembly GCA_003457575.1). Taxonomy (NCBI): domain Eukaryota; kingdom Metazoa; phylum Chordata; class Lepidosauria; order Squamata; family Dipsadidae; genus Thermophis; species Thermophis baileyi. Next base: position 196,924 of record QLTV01001822.1, read on the forward strand.
AGCAAATACGAATAGGAATATTCAGAAGCATTCATGTAATGGTTGCATTCACAGGGTATAACTGAATATAAAAGAATTAATTCTCTTTCTACAATTGTGAAAAAGGTCTCATTTATTGTACTACTGACTCCACCTACCAAGTCTGAGGTAAATTTAGTCAGGGTTGGGTTGACATCTTCTTTTCCCATCCCCAAAATGAAAAATAGATCAAGACTAAAACAAGAAAAAATAGTTTCCCTTTGTGCTAATAAAAAAACCCACAAAGAAATTTAATCTCACTACTGGAGTTACTTTGCAGTAACAGTCAGTTACTTTGCAGAGCCCTAAGTTATCTGGACCATGTTATTCCTAAAACGCAAACTGGCACCAAAAAGGTGTTTAAAGTAGCATTTTAGAGATTACTCAACCACTTCACTGTAGGAGTTTGGAGAAAAGTGAGGTTGGTAAGATTATATGTCCTTCTGTCTTGATCGTTTTGTGATTGCTTGGGTGGAATGATCCTGTCAGCAGATGTTGTTTGGTAAGTAATTGATATCTCAGTGGTGGTGGATTATTTATTTGGTTGACAAAGTTTTATGTCTATGCTGGTTGTTCGCTGTGTTCCCAGTTCTGTAATGGATGGATTTCTATGAAGGTTTTGTTATTTTCAATTGAACCTTTGAATTGAAATTGTTGTTGTTTGGATGATAAGGAAATGGCCAATAGCATCCATGAAAAAGTCAAAACAGGCCAGATGGTGGTAAAAAGCAAATCATAGCCAAACTTTGTCCCCTGTCACACACATATACAAATGTGTAGGTTTTTGACTATGATGTTACAACTGCTATCTTTCCTGATTAGAGACTTCTGGGGAAGTCTTTTTTTAAAAATTAACTAAATAAAAATAAGGGTAGAAAATTATAAAAGAAAAAAGGCTAAAAAAGAACAAAGAAAAAACATGCAAATATACAAAGGGTATATTTACAGGGATTTTGATGTTTGTGTAGTAGGTTTGGTTGTCATTTATTTTTAAATGCATTTTTGAAAGTATATGTGCATTGAAAGATATCTGTAGTACCTTATTTCTGCTTTCTGCAACTTTGACATGCTTCAGTGAGTGAAGAGGAGCTAAGATGGAGGACAGGCAGCAACGGCTGTAAAGAGCTCTTCCAAAAATAAACAGGTCTTTCTTTTTCTTTTATATATAAGTATTTTTATAATATTTTAAACTCACTTTTAATCTATTTTTAATCTATACCTGACTTTTTACAAAAGTACATATAGTGTGGCTACCAATTTGTTTTAGATACATTTTAACAACACTACAAGCCAGGATTTTTAAGAATGGGGAAAAGGAGAAAGAGAGAGCACTCTGCAGCATAGAGTTCATCCAAGCCATTGAAGCAGCAGAAAATGGAAGATTATACTGCAAACAGACAGTCTGTTCTAGTAAGTAACTCATCTGCAGTCTCCTTATCAGATAAATTTAATTTATGTGACTCATTGGAATGAGACTTACAAGCCAAACCTGAAAGCAAACAGCATATAGAACTATCTTCCTCTCTCGCAGAAAATGGCTCCCCTCCTTGGAACTCAGCAGCAGCTTTCCTTGCACAGGAGGGGGATATAATAAATTTAAAGGGGGAAATAACAGATTTCCTCTCTAGGCAATGTTTGCTTACAGCTCAAACTGTAAACTCAATCTATGAACTTTTATCAACTGTCATAATTAAGGTTGACTGCTTGAAAGAATCTTTTGCAAAGTTTATTAAGAACCACCCAAATACTGCAGAAGGACTTAGGATGACAACTACTGATAGATATGGGATGGCTAATTAGGAACTGAAACTAGAAAAGGCCCTTGTCTCCCTTCCAAAAATGTAAACACTCATAAAGAAAACAATCAGGTAAAGGTCTAAGAGATGACCAATATAACTACAGTCTGCAGACTAACCAGGTTACCTTGCAAATTTACGACAACAGAATGAATAGAGGGCATTGGAGTGATAGAAAAGCTGTTAGGCTATCCTTGAGCCAGCTGCTCAATTCAAAGTGTGAATTCACTCTGATAGATCTACTACGCACAGAATGGCTGCCAGCGAGAAGGCAATGTATGAGAATTCTCCTATCGTTCAAGCAGCCCACAATTCCCTCTATGCTCTTTAGAATGAAGCCCTTTCTGAGCACTTTTTCAATATTTCCAATACGGGTCTTTTGCTCAGACAAAGTGTGACCACTTCTGAACCAGCCTCACCAAGAGGGAACCGTTGCTTTAAATCCAGGCTGCAACAGCCCTCATACTGATAAGCCTGAGGCTGCTGAAGCTGAACTGACCCTGAGAAGGCAAAGGAGTGATATACAAACTGTGTTACCCACAGCTGCAGAAACTGCTAAGAGCCGCGGTGGCACAGTGGTTAGAGTGCAGTATTGCAGGCTACTTCTGCTGATCACCGGCTGCCAGCAGTTTGGCAGTTCGGGTCTCACCGGCTCAAGGTTGACTCAGCCTTCCATCCTTCCGAGGTCGGTAAAATGAGGACCCAGATTGTTGGGGGCAATATGCTGACTCTGTAAACCGCTTAGAGAGTGCTGTAAAGCACTATGAAGCGGTATATAAATCTAAGTGCTATTGCTATTGCTATGTGCCAGAAGAAATGCTGATTGACCTATTCAGTGCATTGCCGGAACCTGAGCAAGTTAATATTATTCAAAGATTGGATGATCTAAAAGCGGCTCTGACAACAACCCAATCTACAGCAAAGCCTCTATTTAATTTGGCTCCACCAATCACTCAGCCTTGTGACAATATATTTACCCAACAATCTGCTTTTACCTCAAAAGCAAAAATGGCTAGTGTCACACAGGCTGACAGTGGGGTAACTGCACTGACTGACCCAGACTCTGAGAAACAGCTGAAAGACAAAGTGCTCCATCATACAGTGCCCCCTAAGTGGACAAACACTAAGGATATAATCCAGCTTCCACTCTCATTTGAATCAGACGTTCCCTCAACATCTTCTCACAAGATGAATCCCCAGCTACATCCCTCCAAAAATGGACATAAATCTACATGGGTTTTGGACGTGGATTTTGCTGAGATAATTGCTAAAGGTGAATCCATCCACCAGCTGGTGATCAGAGACAGAGGCATGCCTCAGTGCCCCACACAAATGCGGAGGCTACCCTTGATGTTGATGATGATGTCCCCTTAGACTTGCAAAATATGGGTTAAATGCATCAATTAACAAACAGTACCTAGCTCTTGGTGTCAACAGTACCCAGCATAATTATCATCCAACAAGCACCCCTACTGAGAACTCGCAGTGACAATACAAAGACCAGTGCAAGAAAAATACCTTAAGCATTATGTCATGGAATGTAGCTGGGTGGTAACATTTTAGAGACCTAAATTACTCTGATCCTCTGATAAATAAGGATATCATTTTGGTGCAAAAGACTTGGACCGCAGATGACCTCCTGCTAAATGGTTATCACTCGCATAAGATAGAAGCAAGGCCAGGCAGAGGCCCAGGAAGACTGAAGGGAGGGCTGGGTATTTTCATTTCTACCAGCCTGAGAACAGAGCCCACTCTTGTTGCCCCATTAAAACATATGACTATGGCTCTTCTCCTCAAGATGGACTCAGTCCTGCTTTTAATAATTAATTTTTATATTCCACTATCGTTAAGAAAGCTGAAACCACTGCAGTATGGATGGAGTTGGAACACTATATTAGTAAACTCCATATGGACCATCCAAAAGCCAGGGTCTTACTAAGGGGAGACTTCAGTGCTAGATTGGGACCAGATGATTACACACTATACAGTATACAGTATGAAATATCATCATTATTCACCATTGGAGGTTCCCATACAAACCAACTCCTCCCTCACACAACTTTCTAAAGACAATAGAGCAAATTTCGCTGGCCTCTGTCTTGCAAAGATGGCGAATAAATTCAACCTTTTTATATCCAACAGCTCTTGAGCTGGCGACTATCCTGGCGAGATGACATTTATGGCAGGGTTCAAAACCAGTACCATTGATTATATCTTAACTTCTATGGTCTTACTACATTATGTAGAAAATTTTGAAGTCCTACCTTACCTGGAAAGCGATCATCTACCTTTGTCTATATACATGAAGCCCTTCATCTGGCAGATGCCTTTCAGGGACCAATTTATTCCTGCAATTTCTCCAGCAGACCCAACAAGATGTAGGGTCAAATGGTCCCAACAACTTGACCAGAAGGTGAGGAGAGCCCTATCAGAGGACAATCTTCAAAAAGTCCGCTCAGCCTTTATTATAGCCAACCCTTCCCAAGATTTACTAGAACTATATAAAAACATAGTTCATAAGCTACAACCATTACTAGTACATGATCCGAACTTCTCAGCTAAGAGGCCCTGTATCACCTCCAAACCATGGTTTGGCAAGAATTGTGTAGAAGCCAAGAAAGCTCTCACCTTGGCTTATAAGATGTACAAAAGCAAGACTGGGAATGGTAATAAAACAAGTCTTAAACATCTTATTACTCAAAAAAACAACAACAACAATTTAAGCAACTGATTGCTCTTAAGAAGAGACACAACACAAGGTCCTCCTGGGAACAGCTTATTGTGGCAGCAAAGCAAAAGAACTCTTTTCCATTCTGGTGTCTAATAGCTAGTCACTCTGACAGAATTCATACCCCTCTAGATGCCCATATACCTCCTACAACCTGGGAACTTCACTTTCGGAGAATGTATGAAGACCCCTCCAGCAAGACTATAAGGTATACAATGAAGGATTTACCTGAATGGCCCCCAGTTTCAGAGTCCGAAATCAAATCGCTCATTGGCCAACTCAGGACTGGGAAGGCCCCAGGAGCTGACTTCATTTCTGCTGAATTATTAAAGAACAATTTGGAGTGGTGGATACCAGTTTTGGCAACGCTATTCACTTATATCGACTCTACCGGCTATGTCCCAGAAGATTGGGGCTTGGCAATTGTTGTCCCAATTTTTAAAAAGGGAAAGAGAGATGACCCTGCCAATTACAGACCAATAAGTTTGCTAAATATAATCAGCAAACTCTACGCCAAACAAGATACATTAAAGGAGTGGCTGGATCTTGAGAACTTCATTGCTGAAGAGCAAGCTGGGTTTAGAGAGGGGAGAGGCACCATAGATCAGTGCTCAGTTCTCCATAATTTGATTGAAAAATATGTATCAAATAGATCTGTATCATTATATGCCACCTTTATAGATCTCAAGGCAGCTTTTGATATGGTTACCAGGACTAAGCTATGGGAGAAGCTGGAAGCTGCCTCAATTGACCACAGGGTTCTTCATCTATTACATGCCCTAAACACTAAAACATCCCTCAAGGTGAGGTGCAATATGCAAGGGTCCCCCTCGAAGTCAGTTAAAACTCAAAAGGGGGTTAAACAGGGATGCATTTTGGCCCCCTTGCTTTTCAACTTCTATATAAACAACATGGTAAAATTGATAAAGAAACCAAATTACCACCTCCAAAAAATAGGTGATCGATGCATCACCCTGCTGCTCTATGCAGATGATGCTGTGATCCTCTCCAGGACACCAGTAGACCTTAAAAGAGCCTTGCGAGCCCTTGTCTAGTATTGTAATTACAATAAACTGGACATAAATTATGAGAATACAAAGATCATGGCCTTTTCAAAAAGGCCAAAACTTTATTTGTGGTATCTAAGTGACCACAAAATACAGCAGGTAACCACCTTCAAATACCTAGGGGTGGTCATTCAGGCCAATGGTTCAAGAAAAGCACATGGAGAATATGTGGTTGCCTTGGGCCAAAGATCAGCGAGTGCCACCCTTAAATTTTTCTGCACAAAGGGAGGATATTATGTGCCTGCCGCAATTAAGCTTTTTCTGTCGCTAGCACAGCTTCTTTATGGGACCTTGCTCAGACCGTCAGCTTCGTGTTTTACACCATTAGAAATAGTTCAATCCAAATTCATTAGATCAATTCCCCAGATGCCATGTTGTGTCTCAAATGCACTTCTGCACCTGGAGACAGGATTGACAAAAGTTGAAGCAAGAATCTGTATAGCGTCCTTAAATCTCTGGCTGAAACTTAATTTCTTTCCGCAAGGTCTTGCTCCATTAATCCTCCAAGACAAATTCTCCTCGTCATGGATCAAGGCTGTCAAGTCCAACCTTGCCAAACTAGGCTTCTCCCCAGCTTCAATACTCAAGATGGACTATGACCTAGCAAGACAAACCTTGCGACAAAGTGTGGACGACATCAAGAGGCAGGCGGACTTAGGGAAAGTTCCGCTGTTTCTGGCTCCAGATGCTATTAGATGTGCTGTTGTTCCTGCCAGCTATCTTAGTCAGTTGGAGTCAGCAAACCACCAGAAAGCATTTTTGCTCGCACAGTGCCATGCGCTTCCATCAGCCTTCTTGTATGGCAAGTATAAAAGGATACCATTTATGGAAAGACTATTCCTGTGGCTCAGGAGAGGTGGAGACTGTGGGTCACATGCTCCTTAGATGTTCCTTTTACACTATTGTGGCCTGCCAGCGGCCAGCAGAGCTGGTGGCAGACTCGGACAGGGAGGAGGTTGGGGAGGAACATGGGCCAGTCCTGGAGTCTGGAGAAGGCTCTGATGAGTGCTCTGCATCGGAGGCAGAGATGGGGCCAGGGCCATCCAACAGTTATCAGCTACCTTTGGAGTCGGAGATAAGTGGGGCAGAAGAACAGCTGAAGCCTGTTTCTGATGTGCGCATGTGCAGAGCTGTCAGGAGAAGGGAACAATTAAGGAACAGGGGTTGACTCGGGAGTAAAGGCACAAGTGGACGCTGAATGCAGATAAGTGGATGCAGATAAGCAAATCTTCACACTAATAAATGAACTAATTGTCTCCTGTAAACGCCACTCCCCTTTTGCTCCTATTTATACCTCCCATAGGAATTTGCTTATCTGAGTTCCTGCCTCACAGAGACTCTTTGCCAAGTATTTCATTGTACAGTGTTGCACCTGGAAGCTATCGGCCTGGCAACTATCCAAGGACTGATAAGGTCTGTTGTTGCAATTCACCCTTGAAAGGCTTATTGCTGGGACTTTTCTGTATGTGAATGCTAGGAATTCACATTGGCCAAATAAAAATGGGGTTCTTTTGGGACAAGGAGTCTGTTTCGTGATTTTGTGAAGCCTAGGTCAGAACATACACAGAGATTAGGAAAAAAACATATTCTGCAATAAGTGCTAGGTATCCTGGCTGTTCCAATACTACCTATCTTCAGTGGCTGCTTAAGGATGAACAGTCCATAACTACAGCACAGGTGGCCAGATTCTGCACAGCAGCACTGGGGATTCGTCGCAAACACGTGTCTTCTCCACCATAGTTATGTTATATAATAAATGTGGCAAACCTTTTGCACTGCTTAGTTTTTCCCCTTTTAGCTTTGAACCTACAACGGGCCACACAGTTTATGGATTGTAATTTTAGTATAGTTAGACCATGTATAATTGACAGACTGGATTTTATTATAGATTTTAGTTGTTATTTATTATTTTATACTAGAATTTTTAATTGTATATTTACTGAGTGTTTTTATTTGTTCTGGTCTCTGGTCTCTGGTCTAAGACTGTAATAAACTGATTGATTGAGTGAAGAGTGATTTTTTTCAGCTAAATTGAGTTTATTTTTTAAATGAGAAAGTGGTGAAGTTAAATGCTTATGTTTACTTTACAAAGCTACACAAGATTTCTTTACAGCAGTTTTTATGGCAAATTTTATACATTGTCTGTAATAATTGTTTGTCACAATTATATATTTCTAATTTATATATTTAAATCTAAATATATTTTATGTTGTAAATAAATAATCTTTACATTGTAATTAGAATAAAAACTGAAAGTATGAATTGCTTATTACCCAAGTTTCTATTCTAATAGAAACCCAGTCATGACATTTTTAAAACACTGCATTCACTCATAAGAAGAAGCTGAAGAATGAAATGCTAATGATCTTTCCAGATTGCCTCCACAAATAGTTCAGTCACATACAAGCTATTCAAAAAAGCAAAATAAAACGGGAGAAACCGGAAGCATCGCAGCAATACAGTCTGGAAATAGCTGGCTCTGATGAGCCCAGCGAAATTCCAGGCTGACAAACCCCTGTCGGGGGGTCTTCGGGCCGGATCTGTCCTGTAGGGACAGAGAAGAAGGAGAGGCATCTCAGAAGACCAAGAGGAGTAGGCAAATCCCTCGGAGGTCGGAGATAAAGCTCTTTGAACTGGCAGGGGGGGGGGCGGTGGCCATGGCGGTCATCACAAGCTGGGGCAACCGGAATAAGATTTGTGCAGGAGTGGTGAATTGAATGGAGTATCGACATTGGGTGAGTGACTGGCCAATATATATTAAAGAAAAAATTTGTTTAAAGAACTTGGAAGTTATCCCAGCAAAGAATTAGCAGCTGATTTGGCATGGGGGAAAGAAGCAGTTTAAACACAAGCCCAAAATGGAGACTGATATTATTAAAGCATTTTGAGAAGAAACCTGAAAGAAAGCAGTTGTTTAAGAAGACTGGAAGTAATATTAAATTTGGAGTATTGAAAGGAGAACATAGAAAAGTGCAAAACAAGGTTCAAAATGTGGATTTATATTGAAAGTTTTTATTTTCGTTATTCTGTGGATTGGAGTTGCGGAGTGAGACTCCTACTGGCAGAAAAAAATTGCAACGAATAACACTTTTGTTTTTATATATGCGTCCTTGGATTACAAGCTGTGATAAATCTTAAGGAGGACTTGTTTGTTTTTGAGAGGTTTGATCCCGGCAACAGGTGGTGGACTTACAGAACCTTAAATTGAAGTTAGAATATTGTGGAAATAACAAAATGTCCCAGGAAGTAATTGAAATGATCAACGAACTGAGAGAAATGATTAAAGAGATATGTGGACTATGCAAGTTTGAAGAATCAGAAAATATATTGGAATATACCCAAGTGAATAGAGAAAATATGAAAGAGAAGCAAAGACTCAGCATTGAAGAAAATAATATTGACTTTGATATTGGAAGTAATAATGCAAAAAAGAGAAGGATTAGGGAAAAAGTAATTAAGGGAAGAAAGGGGAAGGTTAATGATTACACTGGGGTTAGCAGTGGTAAAAATGGGAAGGGAGGAAAGAAACACAGAAGAAAAGAAAAAGGGAAGAGATTAGGTGCAAAAGAGACAAATGAGTATACTGGGCATGGTAATGGGGAACTGAATAAGAGGGAAAAAGGAAAAGACAAGAGATTAGATGGGATGGGATCTTAAGACAGAAGAAAAGATATAATAATTATAAAATTAAAAAAAGAAGAAAAGAAAGATAAGAGAATGTGAGGATGAGAGGGATATACTAAGAAGTGGAATCTATGGGAGACTAAATGAAAATGGTTAAAGGAATAACTAAAGAAAAAAAAAGGGAAATAGGATATGGAGAAGAAGAC
>QLTV01001822.1:227849-243385 GCA_003457575.1 Thermophis baileyi
TTATTATTATTATTATTTGCTTATTTTGACTTTTATTTCTAGTCTCTCTTTTACAGTTATTTTTTTTTTGGTAGGTTGGACTATTGTTTCTTTTTGCATGAAGACTGATGCAAAGAATGAGTTAAGCAGCTCTGCTTTCTCTCTACTGCCTGTTACTTCCTTGCTGTCTTCTCTCTTTAGTGGACTGATTGTTTCCTTGATTTTATTCTTGTTATTTATATGTTGAAAGAAACTTTTTTAAAATTATCTTTTACTTTTGTTGCAAGCCTTTGTTCATTCTGAGCCTTAGTTTTCCTGACTTTGTCTTTGCAGATTCTGGCTATCTCCTGATATTCTGCGTTAGTTATGTGTCCTTCTTTCCATTTTTTGTACTTATCCTTTTTGTCTTTCAATTTATCAGAGAGATCTTTGTGCAGCCATACTGGTTTCTTGTTAGATTTCTTGTTTTTCTTTTTCAGTGGTATTGTGCTGGATTGTGAAAGATATGACCATATCTTTCAGAGTTTCCCAAGTTTCTTGAGTTGTTTTCCCCTTTAGGATTTTCATCCAAGGAATCTTTCCCAAGTTCTCTCCGAGTTTGTTAAAATCAGCTCTTTTAAAATCTAAGACTTTGGTATCATTATGTTCTATTGTTTGTGTTTGCATTATGTTGTATTCTAGTATGACATGGTCACTCTCACCCAAGGTTCCTGCAGTTTCAACTCTCTCTATCACTTCTTCTCTGTTTGTAAGAATTAAGTCCAGTATGGCTGTCCCTCTAGTTCCTCCACTACCTTTTGGACAACAAAGTTGTCAGCTAGGTTGGTCAGTAACCTATTTGATTTATCATTTGGTGCAGAGCTAGTGTTCCAATTGATGTCAGGGTAATTGAAGTCCCCCATTACTATTGTAGTGTGTTTCCTACATATATTTGTTAGTTGGTTAGCAAAAAGGACATCTATTTTTTCTGCTTGGTTCAGTGGCCTGTAGTATACACCTATGGCAATGTCATTCTTTTTTTCTTTTATATTCAGCCATATGCATTCTAGGAGGTTTTCGTCTTTGGTTTCATGCATTTCTGTAGCAATGTAGTGATCCTTTACATACAGTGCAACTTCACCTCCTCTTTAATGGGGTCTGGTTTTTTTTGAACAGTTTGTATCCTTCTATCAGTATGTTCCAGTCTTGGGTTTCGTCCCACCAAGTTTCTGTAATTCCAACTATATCATATCTACCTTCGTGTAGATATGAAGGTAGATATGATATAGTTGTATCATATCAAGTTCACCCTGTTTGTTCCCCAAACTTTGTGCATTTGTATATAGGCACTTGAGATTAACAGATTAACAGAGTTGGAAGGGACCTTGTAGGTCATCTAGTCCAACCCCCTGCTCATGCAGGAGACCCTACACCATTTCTGACAAATGGCAGTCCAATCTCTTCTTGAAAGTCTCAAGTGATGAAGCTCCCACAATTTCCGAAGGCAAGCTGTTCCATTGGTTGATTGTTCTCACTGTCAGAAAGTTCCTCCTTATTTCTAGGTTGAATCTCTCCTTGATTCTGACTCTGGGTATGCTTCCTATGTCTTCTATTTGGTATTTGAGTTTGTCTTCCTTGCCATCCCTCCTTACCTCATTATTTGACTTGTTTTCTAGGGGTTTTTGCTTGAAATTAGTTCCTGGACATTGGTCACCCTCCCCCCTCAATTTTAGTTTAAAGCCCTCCTGATCAGTTGAGCCAGTCATTTTCTGAAAACAATCTTCCCAGTCTTTGTGAGGTGTAACCCATCCCTTGCCAAAAGCCCATGATGGAGGTACTGCAGACCATGGTCCAGGAATCCAAAGTTTTTTTGGTGAAACCAACCCTTTAGCCAGTGGTTCACTTCTAGAATCCTTTGTTCTCTTACCAGATGTCGACCTTTCTTTGGCAGTACAGATGAAAAAAATACTTGTGCACCTAACTCCTTAACTTTCTTGCCTAGCGGCTCATAATCATTCAATATTGTTTTCAAGTCCTTTTTTGTGTCATTCGTCCCTACATGTAGTAGTAGAAAAGGGTAGTAATCTGTGGGCCTAATTATTTTGGTAAAGTTCTCAGCCACATCCTTGATTGTATATCCAGTCTGCAGATGACTGGTTCTGTTCCTTTGCAAATAGAATCTCCTATCACCAACACTTGCCTTCCTTTTTTAGGCGGTGCAGTGTGGGGTGCTTTTCTGTTTATCCCAGGTGAGTTTGTTGATGTGACTTTTTTAGCGATATTTGATGATGTCTTTTTTCTAGGTGTTTGCATGGGGTTTTTTTGAGGGGGAGGTTGTGGGTCTGCGTATTTTCATCTAGGGGGAGAAATCGGTTGCTCAGTTTTAATGGGGCTGCTTCTGAGTGGGTTAGATTGGCAGCAGGGGTTTGTTAGATGTATACTGCTTCTTTCTTTAATTATTGTGTTTCCTTCTATATGTGGCATGTCTCAATTTATCTTCCTTCAAGGGTTTATCAGCAGGGTCAAATCGTCTGGGATTTATTTGTTCATTATTTGGTTCGATTTGGGCATAGCTTTCTTGCATAGGTTGGAGTTTGGCTAGAGCTACCTCTAGATCCCTTACTTTTTCCTCTAGTAGTTCACATAGCTTACATTTAATACATGTATAATTTGGGTGTTCTTTGCACATAAGCACATACATGGAACATATATTGCATACAACAATAGTATCAGTCAGCTGTTCCATGAGTTTGTTTCTTTTTGCTGGTTCTTTTAAGGGTAAAAAGTTTTGTATCTTTGTTTTTTCTATCTTTTTTCTGCCTTTTTGTGCTTGTTTTTATACCTTGTTATTTATTTAACTTGCTTACTATTATGTTAGTTTTATTTATCCCTTTCTTCCCTATATTTTTAAAAGTTTTTGAACTCCACTTCCCTCCTATCTTATTATTTAAGATTTGACTTATTTATTTGATTGATCTTTATTAATCCTATTCTTCCTTGATTTCTAATTTTCCACACTTGTCCTTATTATTTGCCTATTTATTTATCTTTTATTTTCTGTCCTGTATTTATTTTTATTCTCTACTGGGGTCTTCCCTCCCTGCCTATTGGAACCTCAGGCTTAATTTGTTGCTTTCACTTCTGTTGTTCACTGCTTCGGCCTCTTGTTGTATACTCTGCCAGCATCCTTTTGTCCTTCGGTGCTCGGGTTTTTTCAGCCTTGTCCCTGCTCTGGTCAGCTCTCTCGGCCTGCTGTACAGCTTTCCGGTCAGCTCAGCTCCACTGTCTGGTCTGCTCTTCTCAGTCTTCCACTCAGCTCCACCATCTCTTTCCCCATTTCTCTCTGCATTGCTCTCAGGCTGTAGCTCTCTGTGCTGCTCTCTGCTGCTGCTGGCTCTCTCTCCTCCCTACTGCACTGCTGCTGCTTTTTGCTCTGCAGCAAATGACTGGTGTTTAAACAATTATCTTTGTTTTTTGATGAAATAAAATTAAATAAAAAGTAATTTGGTCCAAAGTTTAAGAACAGCCAACTTTTGATATATAGCTGAATAATGGGAAATTGACATATTATAATCTTATATTAAGTGTTGGATGTAAGTTTTCCTTATATCCTTGCAATAAGAAGTTGAAAGTCATTCTTCGTACATATTTTTACTTTCCTTCTTTTTCCTTATACCTTTTTTCATTTCTATATCGATTCTCTTTTTACTATTTATCTTTTCTCTTGTTAGTTTATATTGATTTTGTGTATACTTTGTAAATGTAATAAAATAATTAGAGAATATATATACTTGAATAATGTAATTATACTAAAGGTAGCAAAGCTCTCTTTACATTTAAAAGTTCTCAAGCTGAACTTTAATAATATTCACAATATATTATTTTTAACCATCCTTTCTCTGATTCACACTACCAGAATCCTTGCTTTCATTCTAACTGCTTCGATAACTGACATTTATTTTTAGCAAGGTAATGTTTTCCAGCTGAAGCCTCTTAAGATGAATATCAGCATTTAATGAGCTCATCAAATTGTGAAAGTCCAAGCAATTAAGCCACACATACTGTTCAAAGTATCCAAGCAGGAGAGGTCAATATTCAGATCACTTTTCAGCTATATAGTCAGCAAGATGTGATTTTCTTTAATTGGATTTCAAACTCATTTTGACCTCACAATTTGAAGTGATGATCCAAACTACTAATTAGCTAGTATAGTAGTTATCTTAGTAATACTGTATCTTTTGAGACATTCAATGATCTGCAAAGATGTTCCCAACATCAGAACTTAGTTCGTATCTTTTGTATTTGTATATTTGTATTTATTAGTTTGTCAAACATGTACAAGATAGCAGGTATAAATATAACATGGATATGAACAAAAGAAAGGAATACAAATAAATGGGGACAGTAGGACAGGGACGGTAGGCACGCTCGTGTGCTTATCTTCATTCCAAAGTATAACTGGACAAAAGCCAACATGGGTTTGTCAAAAACAGATCATGCCACACTAATCTTATTGCATTCTTTGACAAAGTTGACAAAATTAGCGGAGCAGAGGAATACTGTCGATATAATTTACTTGGACTTCAGTAAGGCATTTGATAAAGTAGACCATAAACCTAGTACTAGATAAAGTAGAAAAATGTGGGTTAGACAGCATCACCACCTGATGGATTCATAACTGGCTGACCAACCACACTTAACGTGTATCTAAATGGAGGGAAGTATGCAGTGGAGTACCCCAAGACTCTGTTTTAAGCCCAGTACTCTTCAACATCTTCATCAACGACTTGGACGAGGGGATAGATGGGGAACTCATCAAATTTGTAGATGACAGCAAACTGGCAGGAATAGCCAACACTCCAGAAGATAGGCTCAAGATACAGAAAGATCTTGACAGACTTGAACATTGGGCGCTATATAACAAAATGAAATTCAATGTGTAAAAAGTAAGGTTCTACATTTAGGCAAGAAAAACAAAATGCACAGGTACAGTATATGTGGTATCTTCCTCAATAGTAGTAACTGTGAGTGGGATCTTGGAATCCTAGTGGACAACCATTTAAATATGAGCCAGCAGTGTGCAGCAGCTGCCAAAAAAGCCAACACAGTTCTAGGCNCTGCTGCAGGAATGCCAAAAGCCCATCATCCTTTCTCGGAGGATGCCAATCCATTGATGTCAATTCAGGACATATTGCAGAATTTGCATTTAATTTCTCAGGGGACAGATCAGAGGTGGGTTCCTCCCGGTTCGCACCTGTTCTATAGAACTGGTAGCAAACTGCTGGTGATGTCATGGAGCGGTTCTGTCGGTGCCGGTCCATGGACACCGCCATATTTTTTTTTGGATTTTTTTTTGGGGGGGATATTTTTTTTTGGATTTTTTGCTATTTTTTTTTCTTCTGCACATGCACAGAAGCCGAGTCCCCGGCACTGCGCATGGGCCACCATCTTGTTTTTGGCTTTATTTTTTGTGAATTTTTGGCACTGCGCATGTGTGCGGGCACGCACCCGCAATGTACGCGCAGCCACGCGGCGCGGGAGGAAGCGAACCAGTGGCGAGGTAAGTTAGAACCCACCCCTGCTGGGTATGTAGAGCCGAGGTGGCGCAGTGGTTAGAGTGCAGCACTGCAGGCTACTTCAGCTGACTGCTAGCTGCAGTTCAGCAGTTCAAATCTCACCGGCTCAAGGTTGACTCAGCCTTCCATCCTTCTGAGGTGGGTAAAATGAGGACCCAGATTGTTGGGGGCAATATGCTAACTCTGTAAACCGCTTAGAGAGGGCTGTAAAAGCACTATGAAGCGGTATATAAGTCTAAGTGCTAGTATGTCTAGTTTGATCAAAAGAAGGACTAGGGGTGACATGATAGCAGGGTCCCAATATCTCTGGGGCTGCCACAAAAAAGAAGAGGGAGTCAAGCTATTCTCCAAAGCCCCTGAGGTTAGGACAAGAAGCAATGGATGGGTGGAAACAAATCAAGGAGAGAAGCAACTTAGAACTAAGGATAAATTTCCTGACAGTTAGAACAATTAATCAGTAGAACAACTTGCCTCCAGAAGTTGTGAATGCTCCAACACTGGAAGTTTTTAAGAAGATGTTGGATAACCATTTGTCTGAAGTGGTGTAGGGTTTCCGGCCTAAGCAGGGGGTTGGATTATATGACCTCCAAAGTCCCTTCCAACTCTGTTATTCTATATAATTACTATTCTGTGACATTTTGTTTCTACAACCTGTCCTGAATAATCTCATTTGCTTATGAAGTTCCAGTGGCTATTTCTTTAGTGTTCAGTTCATGAAAATGTTTTCCATTTCAATAGTTTCAAGCAACAAATTAAGACTGCATTAATGTCTTCCAAATATTCATATATTGTCTCCATATTCATATAGCATCATATTTTAAGAGTGGAATGTTAGTTTTAATGTGGGTATCTAATAGGTAATCTTGATAATAGATATGAGTTTGATCTACTCAGATGTATAGTTTCACTAACATGGCCTGTATCAGTATCACTGGATATTGTTACCTGAGATAAAGAAGCTAGTATTACTATCCATTCCATCTAAAGCAGTATCTGAAGTAGAAATTTTCACTATTTTAATTCTGAGACATCTTCTACTTCGCTATAATCAGACTAGTTTAATAGGGCAGGGTGATTTGGATTTTCAATCCATAACAAAATAGAATGACAGGCTGCTGCCTTATCCATATCATTTGCTGCTAAAGGTAATTCTGTTATGCTACCTAATGCCATGTGAACAAAGGCCCACCAAAAGTCCATAGGTGGTAAACAAGACATTTTGGACCTATTGCTATTCTTTTTCTATTCTCATTTTATGCATCCCTATTCCAATGACAGAAGACAAGCAAGAATTGAAATATAGAGGGGAACTAGTTTGTATGCAGAAAGAAGGCCATCTTATGCTCTTCCTCCTAGAACTGATCTACATGAGTAGCTTTTTCAACCATGAATATGGGCCACTAATCATTTCTTGAGGGTTGAACACACAACATTGTCCTATTCCTACTATGGGCCTAGCAGGAAGCAGCCTCCACCTATGTTTCTATTAATGTGTCATTTGACTTGTGACAGCTCAAGTAGTGTTGTCTAATTTGCCAGCTGTGCTTCATTTCATTGTAGATAACATCATCACTTCACTGAAGTTCATCGATGGAATAAGGAATAGTGGTTTTGTATTAACCAGGGATAAGTAATTGACTATAGCTCTTTGACTGTCCTTTTAGCTGAAGTGCATTTTTCTTCCCATTTTTTTTCAGTCCAGGAGAGGCAACAAACTATTCACCAATCAGAGACTATAATATGCATGACACAGAAATATCATCATGCCATCTCTATAGGTAAAGAAAAAGAAAGTGCTGAAGTCTGGAAATAGATTTCTTAAACTAATTTAATTTCCAGTCACTTTATGCATGGGGTTCTATTAGTTTAAGGCTTCAGTTTAGAAAAGACTTAAATTGTTACTCTTATTCAGGGACCCAGAGATCTCTGTTCTAAAGTTATAGTTGGTAATCTTAATCCCAGCTCCTTCCCATCCAGTTCAAAAGCATGCAAATGCAAGTAGATAAATAGCTACCACTTCAATCAGAATAGAGCTGGAAGGGACCTTGGAGGCCTTCCAGTCCAACCCCCTGTTCAAGCAGGAGACCCTATACCCATGATGGCGAACCTATGGCACGCGTGCCAGAGGTGGCACACAGCGCCCTCTCTGTGGGCACATGAGCCGTCACCCCAGTTCAGCTCCGCCACACATGCTCGTGTGCCTCCCACCGGCCAGCTGGTCTTTGGGTCTCTGCCGCGCATGCGTGGGGGGTGGGGCACGTGAGGGGGATGCATGCACATGCGCGCAGCAGGGAGCATGTGGGGGGGCACGTGCACATGCATGGGGGGCAGGGCACATGTGGGGGCCGCATGCACTTGCACGGAGGGCGGGGCGCATGCATGGGGGCCGTGCACGCGTTGCATTTTTGGGGTTTGGGTGTGTGCGCATTCACGCATTTGCATGCTTGCGCGCTCGCTTTGGGCACTCGGTCCGGAAAAGGTTAGCCATCACTGCCCTATACCATTTCAGACTGGTGCTGTCCAGTCTTTCCTTAAAACCTCCAGTGATGAAGCACCTACAACTTCTGAAGGCAAGTTATTCCACTGGTTAATTGTACTCACTGTTAGGAAGTTTCTCCTTAATTCCAGGTTACTTCTCTGATGTCTTGCCTTCTGGTGCTTTGGAAAATAAGTTGACCCCCTTTTCTTTGTGGCAGCCCCTCAATATTGGAATACTGCTATGTCACCCCTAGTCCTTTTTTCTCTAGACTGGCCATACCTAATTCCTGTAACCATTCTTCATATGTTTTTGTCTCCAGGTCTTTAATAATCTTAGTTGCTCTTCTTTGCACTTTTTTTTCAAAGTCTCAACATCTTTTTTGTAATGTGGTGACCAAAACTGGATGCAGTATTCCAGGTGTAGTCTTACTAAGGATTTATAAAGTGGTACTAATACTTCATGTGATTTTGATTCTATGCCTCTGTTTATACAACCAAGGATACTATTAGCTTTTCTAGCTGCTGCCGCACACTGCTGGCCTAAGATGGAACCTTGTGGTACTCCACTGCTTACTTCCCTCTATGTAGATGTAGTACCATTAAGGACTACTCATTGAGTACTGTTTGTCAGTCAGTTATAAATCCATCTGATGCTATCTATCCCAAATTTTTCTAGTTTACCAAGTAGTAGGTTGTGGTCTACTTTGTTGAATGCCTTGCTGAAGTCTAAGTATACTATGTCCACAGCATTTCGCTGGTCTACTAATTTAGTCACATTGACAAAGAATGAAATAAATTTGGTTTAGCATGATCTGTTTTTAATAAACCCGTGTTGGCTACTAGTTATGTTGTTTCTAGATTTCACAGATCTATTTTTTTCCAATATCTTCCCAGGTATTAATGTTAGACTGATTGGTCTGTAGTTTCCTGGGTCTGTTTTTTCCTTTTTTGAAGGTGGGACCACATCAGCTCTTTTCCAATCTTCTTATAGTTCCCCAGTGCTCCAGATTTTTGAAAGATATGGCACAATGGTTCTGAGATAACAAATGCCAGCTTCTTCAGAACTCTGGAATTAACTCTGGGATGTATTTCAATGCATAAGTAACAGCTTTCTGTGTGCCTCAGCATAGTCATGCTGGGCATATGACCACAGAAATGTCTTTGGACAATAATCGCTCCCTCAGCTAAGAAAGGGAGAGGAGCACCATCCCCTAAAGTTGGACATGACTGAACAGAGGAAACCTTTACATATCCTAAATGTATACTTTATTTCTGAACTGTAGCCATTCTCACATGAAAATTCTCTTAGAATGTGTTTTTAAGGTGAAATTAGTATGCATTCTGTTTTTCCATATGGAATTAGGCAGAATTTCCACTTTTTTCCTATTAAGATGATGTGCGTTTAATTGTCATAATCTCCCA
The DNA here is from genome assembly GCA_003457575.1 of Thermophis baileyi. Lineage (NCBI taxonomy): Eukaryota > Metazoa > Chordata > Lepidosauria > Squamata > Dipsadidae > Thermophis > Thermophis baileyi. Next base: position 237,284 of record QLTV01001822.1, read on the forward strand.
TTTGCCTATAATTGTTGCATGACAAGTAAAGTTTAACTGACAAGGCAGCTTTATTCCATGTGTTAAATTTTTGTTTTTCTTGCGGCTCTTCACAACATGGCTCTTGATACGATAAGCAGGAAATTTGCTTCTAGCTATATAAAACAGTTTGAACTGCAATAGAACCAAATTGATGAATATTAACCACAGCATATCAGTTTTCCTGGGTTAAATTAAAATCTAAATATATTTGTTTATATACAAGATGCATACTAACCACAAGATGCAGAACATAATACAATACCAACTCTAGTCATTTTTCTTGATGTTTTAAAATTGTTTATGTTGGAAGATTGCAAGAGAATTAAAGGGAAAACAAAACTGAAATAGAAAACAGCAGTCATCTTAGGAATTGGACCTGTGCTGAATGAAAGATAAATGTCCTGCACTGCTGTAAATAAGTGCACTCTGAAATCTTTAATTTTCGTTCTTTTTCCTTTCTATTAATTGCTTTATTCCTTTATTTTATAGAAAGAAGGGAAAAATAGAAAAACAGAAAAAAATAGAAAACAGAAAAATCCCAAGATATACCGTATTTTTCGGAGTATAAGATGCACTTCCCCCCCTAAAAGTGGGTGAAAATTGCGGTGTGTCTTATACACCGAATGTTGCATCAGCCATACCTGGGGGGAGGGGGGAGGCAGTTGGTGTGGTGGCTGATTGGTGGTATTCTGGGACGCTGATGCAAACACCAATCGGAGAGGTTGGATTCAACCAGTTCGGCCGAACCATTTGTTAAAGTGTGGAGAATCGGCTGATCCCACCATTGCCTGCCCTGTTTGTCAAGCAGTTCGCCGAGGACGCCCTGCCGCTGCCTGCTGCATTGCCACCACCTGCCACACTGCCACCTGCTGCACTGCCACTAGGCCTGCCGCACCACAGCTGGGCCTGCCTGCCACACCACTGCCACCAGCCGCACTGCCACCGGGCCTGCCGCACTGCTGCACCGCCAGGCCTGCCGCACCGCTGCCACCTGCCGCCTCATTGCAATGCCGGGTCTGCCACCCTGCCGCCCCGCTGGGCCTGCTGCCCCACTGCCACCGGGCCTGCCACACCACCGCCACCTGCCACACCGCCACACTGCCTGGACTGCTACACTGCCTGGACTGCATGGACTGTGTGGACTGTGAGCCCAGAGACACAGAGAGAGGTATGGCTTGGCTTCCAGCACCAGAGAGGGCGGGCAAGGGTTAGAGTTAGGGTAAGGGTTAGGGTCATTGGTGGTGAGACGGGGCTCCTCTTGCCATCCATTTCCCCCCCCTCGCTGGGCATGACATGGCTTCCTGCCCCACCGCAGCCATCGATGCAATTTGGGGGTGGCAGACTGTGTTTTATTAGCACGGGCAGGCATGCTAGAGCCTGCCTGTTTGTCTTTGTAAAGATAACATGGCTAGATTTTTTTTTCAGGAGGAAAATCAATGTCCTAAAATTCTCAGCTTGCTATTGTTAGTTTATGGCGGAAGCGTAATGAGCTAGTGTGGCATGTACTGTTCTCAGTATACCAGTATCTTGTGTATGTATGAACATGGTTTCAGCCACAGTGCTCTGTATTGTTATAAAGGACACATTACTGTTCTTTCTTGCAGAAAAATACTACGGTACCTCCTGATGCTACATACTGGTTCAAGGATGTCAAAGCAGAAAAGGCAAGCATATAAAATTTCTTTTAAACTGGAAGTCGTGAAATATGCTGAGGAACATGGAAACAGAGCAGCGGAGAAACATTTTGGACCACCTCCAACTGAAAAAATGATAAGAGAGTGGAAGAAACAGGTGGATCAGCTGCAAAAAGTAAAAGATAAAAGCAAGCACAACTTTCGTGGGCTTCCTGCAAAGTGGCCACAGTTAGAGGTGGACATGAAAGACTGGATCACACGTCACCAGAATAATGGCTTTGCAGTTTCCACAAAAATGGTAATATATGAAGCCAAACACATTGCTGTTCAGAAAGGCATTCAGGATTTTACTGGATCACCATCATGGTGCTTCAGATTTATGAGGCGATATGGCTTTGCTAGGAGCCCCAAAACTAGAATTGTGCAAAAAATGCCAAAAGAGTATGAATCTAAGTCACCAGAATAATGGCTTTGCAGTTTCCACAAAAATGGTAATATATGAAGCCAAACACATTGCTGTTCAGAAAGGCATTCAGGATTTTACTGGATCACCATCATGGTGCTTCAGATTTATGAGGCGATATGGCTTTGCTAGGAGCCCCAAAACTAGAATTGTGCAAAAAATGCCAAAAGAGTATGAATCTAAGATTCTGTCTTTCATACATTTATAATAGACGCTAGGAAGAAAAATAATTTTGAAATTGGCCAGATTGGGAATATGGATGAAGTCCCGCTAACCTTTGATGTGCCATCTAATAAGACTGTTGATCTGAAAGGTGCCAAAAGCATAACCGTGAAAACCTCAGGACATGAGAAAACACATTACATGGTTGTGTTGTCCTGCTGTGCAGAAGTCACCAAATTGCCACCAATGTTAATATTCAAAAGAAAAACTTTTCCAAAAGAAGTGATTCCAAAAGGGTGTTGTTGTGCATGTCCATGAGAAAGGATGGATGGACGAAAATGTAATGAGAGTATGGGTTGAAAAGTGTGGTCCAAATGTCCTGGAGGGCTTCTGAAAAAACCTGCTTTATTAGTGCTTGGCCAGTTTAGAGCACATATTAGCAAAACCACAAGAAAAGATTCAAAGCAGTGAAGACTCATCTAGCTGTAATTCCTGGGGGTCTTATCAGCCAGTTGCAACCTCTTGATGTTTCCATCAACAAACCATTTAAAGTTTATATACGAGAAGAGTGGAACAAATGTGTCAGATCCCAAAGAGTGATCGTGCCATTCAGTTGAGAAAAGGGGGGGCCTTGGGTTCGATTTATTAGCATTGCCTGTGTCAATTGATGGTTTACAACTTATACCCGGGCGCCAAGAATCCTGAGATCTCTTCACTTTTGGAGAAGGTTTATGAGGGGCAATGTGGGATGTTTCACTTCAATGGATAACAGAAGATGGTCAGAGAAATGTATGTTTATCCGGTTCCCAGAGCAGCTGATAAAGAAAATATTTTCACACTTGTGTATTGGCTAGAATCTGCATTCTGGCTAATGGGAGGGGTCTCTACTGCTTTAACTCTACCTGCTTTGCCTAAGGGTATTCAGACGTTGCTTTGAATGGAATGCTTTCACTTCTGCTTAATAAAAGATCCTTTTGAAATACATTGTTTCAGAAGTTCTCGCTTTCTTAAGTTAGACGGAGAGGCGATCCTTATACATACAATAATGCGGTGCACAGCAGCACCAGCCTGACCCCTTTCCAGGTCACCAGTGGCATGGAATTCGTTCCCATGCCTGAACTCCCCAGGGAGCCCCCTCATCCATGTCACAAAATGAGTGGATGGAGTCACTGAAGGAGGGGTGGGAAAATACCAAGCGGGCTTTACGAGAAGCAGCAAAAACACATAAAACGGAAGCCAACAAATGCCGCAGCCCCCAAATGCCATTCCGAGTAGGGAGCAAGGTCTACCTTTCAATGAAGTATGTAAAGTTAAAACTCCCTTGCAAAAAACTAGGACCAAAGTTTATAGGGCCTTTCCCTATAGTGAAAGTAATCAACCCTATTACAGTACAGCTTAAACTCCCTCGCTTGTTAGGGAAAGTGCACCCGGTCTTTCACAGCAGCTTGTTAAAGCTGGTGGTAGGCTCCCAGATCAGACCAGTAGATCGGGCAGCCCCAAAACCAATAGTTGTGCAAGGGGAGATGCACTATGAGGTGAAGAAGATCCTGGATTATAAATTGCATAGGGGCCAACTGCAGTATGTTGTGCAGTGGAAGGGGTACCCACTCTTTGAAGCCACTTGGGTCAAGAGCTGGGATGTGAAGGCAGATAGGTTGGTTAAACAGTTTCATGATGAGTACCCCCAGAAACCTAAGGGGCCTCCAGGGGGATGGAGGGGAGGTTAGACTGAACCTTGAGTAACCTCTCTATGCTTTCTTTTCTTTGCAGGAAGTCCTTTTCAATTAAGGGGGGACACCTGTCAACCCTGAAGCTGACCTGACTGAAGCCATTTTGAAGCTTCAGGGTTGCCACACTGGAGCTGAGGGATAGGAAGGGGGGAATGGAGATAGCTGGGGTTTTGTAGCCAGAACAAAATACTTTCTCCTGGGAACCAAGGAACATTCTCACACCTGGTGAGAGAGAGAGAGAGAGAGAGAGAGAGAGAGAGAGAGAGAGAGAGAGAGAGAGAGAGAGAGAGAGAGAGAGAGAGAGAGGGGGGAGACAACCAGAGAGGAAATGTGACATTACCAGACGGCACCTTGATTGGACCATGTGACTGATTGTTTGGGGAAGGAGAAATTTTTTTACTTTTAATTAGGTGAAAACCACGGGAACCTTCAGAGGCAGTTTTCACCAGAACTCCAATATGTGCCAATATGATATATCCAATAAAACTATTCTTTGAGGAATCTACCTGCCTCTGAGTTTTGTTTGCTATGTGTGTATTACTTGGAGCTGGAAAGAACTCAAGCAGATATTGGTAATTCCACGGTGAAATATTTGTCAGATGAGGAAAACTTTGGAATAATTGAGAGACTGATCAATAACAGCCACAAAGTTCCTCTGATTGTACAAGCACTCATGCATTTTCTTGCTAACCTTTAGTGGAAAAATAGTGACAGCTTATTAGGCATTTAGATGGCATGAACTTCAATTTTTCAACCTGTGCAAACAGATTTCATAAAAAGTTATTAAACACATAATAATAGATTGTTAATTGAATTCTGGATATCCAATTGAAATTTGGGGGTGGGGGGTAGTCTTGGATGTATGAAGGATTTTGATATGAAGATAGTCCTTGTATAGCAACTACAATTGGGACCTGCAACACAGTCCCAATTCACTGAAGCAGTTGGTAAGTGAAACTGAGACTACAATCTTACTTCAGCTTTCCTTTGCTGTACAGATTTATGAAGGATGTAAATGCGAGAAATGGTCACAAAGTAACTTTTTCATCACCATCGTAATCACAAATGGTTTCTAAACAAAGTAGTTAGAATAGAATAGAATAGAATAGAATAGAATAGAATAGAATAGAATAGAATAGAATAGAATAGAATAGAATAGAATAGAATAGAATAGAATAGAATTGAATTGAATTGAATTGAATTGAATTGAATTGAATTCTTTATTGGCCAAGTGTGATTGGACACACAAGGAATTTGTCTTTGGTGCATATGCTCTCAGTGTACATAAAAGAAAGGATACAAAGTAGTTACTAAACAAGGACAACCTATAATGCAAGGAAGTATTTGAAGGAGATTTAGATATAAATTTACTCATCTTTTATTGATTGGATTAATATGTGACACACACACACACATATACATATATACTTACATACTGTGTATACATGCATACATACATTTTTTCTTTTTTATTCTTTTTCTTCATTTTGTTTAGAAGAGATCTATTTTATTTCATAAATTGTTTGAATGCACATTTAAAAGATGTTAGGGTAAAATATAATTTCAACTCATTTGTATTTTAGATCATTGAAAGAAGAATTTAAATTGCTGAAATTGTGAAATGGTTATACATTCAATTGCAATATCTCTTGATTTCAGAGTTTGACTTATTTGTCCAGCAGTATCTAAAACTCTGTTATCAATATTGGAATATCTTGTTTTGTTCTAGGTCTAGAATGTTTTAATAAACATTTAAATCCTATCGGTAAGATGAATATTAATCATTGCAAGAACTTTAGAAAAGTTGAAAAGGAAAAAAATATTTATGAAATTAGTAAAGCAAAAAGCAGATATTATATGTCTTCAAGAAACACATATCAAAGAACAAGACCAAAAATATTTTATCAGAGTTTGTTGCAAAAATCAAAACCAGAAGCACACACAGATGACTGATTCAGCTGGATTCAATAACTTCTTTATAAACATAGTAATATATACATACAATACCACAGGCAGATTATTTCTTCAAGTAAACACAAGCAGGAGTTAGCTTCATTTCAGCAGAGCAGTACAAAGAGGACAGAGAGCAGAG